>JAREIK010003760.1:56486-110199 GCA_029783825.1 Sapria himalayana | reverse complement strand
TTTCATATATTTATACATATAGGTATGTATAGGTATGGATATACTAAAATACATTTTTTATGCTAATATAAAAATGTATATTAAATATTTGTTAATAATTATATATTTAAATATAGGGTATACATTTCTATCTATCTATTTGTCAACCTATCTAAGTATATCTATCAATCTATATGTCTTTAGTCTATCTATCTGTATCTAATTCTATCTGTCTGTCTATCTCACTATCTGTCTATATCTTTATATATATTATATATATATGTGTGTGTGTGTGTGTGTGTGTGTGTGTGTCTATCTTATATCTATCTATTTATTTATTTATTTATCTATCTATTTGTCTATTTGTCTATCTATTTATCTCTATCTATCTATCTATCTATCTGAGTCTATATGTGTATCTCTCTATTTGTCAAATCTATTAATTTGTCTCTCTTTCTATATGTTTATATGTCTATCAATGTATCTATCTATATGACTATCTGTATATCTATCTATCTATATGAATATCTATCTATCTGTGTGTGTGTGTGTGTGTATATATATATATATATATCTGCTGTCTATATAAATACGTATCTATCTATCTGGTATATCAATCTATGTATACTATCTATCTATCTGTGTGGCTATCTATCTCTCTTTTCTTTTAGTTTATTTATCTATCTTTTATCTATCTATAGATCTAACTAACTATATGTCTGTCTATCTATCCCTCTGACTATCTGTCTATCTAATGATCTTTTTATCATCTATTTGTTGATGTATATATCTGTCTCTATGTATCTATTTATCTACCTATCTATCTATTTGGTCTATAATTCATATCTCTATATGTCTATATGTCTATCTATTTATTTGCCTATCTATCTATCTCTCTATCTATTTATTTGCCTATCTATCTATCTCACTATCTATTTATGTGTCAATTTGTCTATCTACCTATCTATTTATCTATGTATAATCTATATATCTATAAAATTAATTGTATATTTATATATCTATTTATCTATATATCTATCTATCTGTTATCTATCTATTTATCTATTTGTCTACTATCTATATTTCAATAAATTTATGTCTTTTTACCTATATATCTTTCTATTATCTATCTGTGATATCTGTCTATTTATCTATCTATCTATCTGTTTATATCTATATATTTGTCTATCTATCTATTTATCTATCTTTCTATCTAATGTCTATTTTTGTATCTGTCGATCTATCTACCTATCTATCTATCTATCAATCTATCTGACTATCTATGTATTTAAATATCTTTCTATCAATCTGGCTATTTCTTTATTTGTCCATATATATATATTATGTGTGTGTGTGTCTATTTGTCTATCTTTTTATCTATTTTTCTATCTGTCTATCAATAAATCTATTTATCAGTTCTATCTGTCTATCCATCTTTCTGTCTATTTTTTTAATCAGTCAATTTATCTATTTCTCTATTTATATATCTGTTTATTTATCAATCTGTAAATCTATCTTTCTATCAATCTTGCTATCTATCTATCTATCTATCTAAATATATTTGTCTATCTATCTATCTATCTGTCCTGTCTGTTTATAAGTCTATCTAGCTTTATGTTTATCTTGCTTTATGTCTATCTATCTAATGTCTATCTATGTATCTATCAATTTGTCTATCTGTCTATCATTCTATCATCTATTTGTCTATCTGTCTATATGTCAATTTTCAGTATTTTTCTATCTCTCTATATCTCTTCAGTCTATATGTCAATCTATATGTCTAGATTCTGATAAACTGGATATTTGACTGTCTATCTATCTATCATTCTATCTATCTATATATCCAGCTATTTATCTATCTAACTGTCTCATCTATTTATCTATCAATATATCTATCTATATGTCCTATATGTTTATCTATCTATTGGTTTACCTTATTTATGAGCCTATATATCTATCAGTCTATCTATCTATATGTTCATTTGTCTATCTATATATATATATATATTCTCTCTATATATATGTAAATCTATCTATTTGTTTATCAGGCCTATTTCTCTCTTTGTCTATCTTACTATTTGTCATTTGTCTATCACTCAATCAATCAATCAATCTGTCTATATGATTATCTGTTGATCTATCTATCTTTCTATCTATTTTTTTCCTGTCTATCTATCTATATCAATCTGTCTATCAGTCTAACTGTCTATCTGTCTATATGTCCAATCTATCTATCTGTCTATCTATCTATCTATCTAACTATCTATGATTTATCTATCCATATGTTTATCTGTCTATCTACCTATCTATCTATTTGTCTATTTGTTTATCTGTCTATCTATCTATCTGTCTATCTTTCTATTTATCTATCTATCTGTATGTCTATCTATCTGTCTATATATCTATATATTCTATATATCTATATCTATCTATATGTTTATGTGTCTATCTATATATCTATCTTTCTATCTATGTATATCTTTCTAAATGTATATCTATCTATATGTCTATCTACCATCTGCCTACTGTCTATCTATCTATTTGGCAAATATCTATGGTGTCTATTCATCTTCATGTCTATCTACCCTATCTATCTATGTATATATCTATAGTCTATCTATCTAACTATGTATAAATTTATCTATCTATCTATTTTCGTGTCTATCTTTCTATCTATATATTTGTCAAACTATATATATATATATATATAATTATATATATATATAATATATATAATCTATTTATCTATCTATCCGATCTATCTTCTCTATCAATCTATCTATCTCGCTATCTACCTATCTAGCTATATGGCTATCTGTCTAATGGTCTATATGTCTATCTGTCTTTTTGTCTATATTTCTATCTGGCTATCTGTCTATATGTTAATCAAATATCTATTTTTCTATCTGACTATCTATCTATCATTATGTCTATCTATCTAATTGTATATCTAAAAATCCTCTATTTGTATATCTGTCTATCTCTATATATGTTTATCTGCCTATCAAAATTTGTCTATCTACTTATCTGTCTATATGTCTATATCTATATGTATATATGTTATTTCAATCTATCTATCTATCTCTCTATCTATCTATATGTCTAAATTTTGATCGATCTTCCAATCTATCTGTGTATATGACTATCTATCTATCTATTTTTCTTTCTTTCTTTCTTCCATCTATCTATTTGTCTATCTATCTATCTTTCTTCTATCTTCTTTTGTATATTTCTCAATCTATATATATGTTTATCTGTCTATTTTTATATATGTATATCTATATTTTTGTCTATCTGTATATCTATTTATCTATCTATTTGTGATTATATCTATAGGTGTATCTATCAATCTATCTATAGTCTCATTGTCAATGTCTTTTTGTCTATCTATATATATGGCTATCTGTCTATCTATTTATCTATCTACCTATCTATCTATCTGTCTATATATCTATTTATTTATTTGTTTATTTGTTTATCTTTCTGCCTATCTATCTATGTATTTGTATATCTATCTATCTATCTGTTTCTCTCTATCTATATATCTATCTATCTCTCTATCTCTCAAAAGTATATGTGTCTACCTAACTTTCTGACTATCTAATATTTATCTATTGGTTTATCTATCTATCTATCTCTCAATTTGTCTATCTAACTATTTGACTCTATGTCTATCTATCTCTCTGTCTCTCTATATGTCTAAATGTCTATTTGTCAACCTAACTATTTGACTATCTAATTATTTTAAAATCTCTATCTATCTTTATGTCTGTCTATCTATCTATCTTTCTATCTATCTATTAATGTAACTATTTTTCTATCTATCAATATATCTATCTGTCTATATGTATATCTATCTTTCTATCTTTTTGTCTATATATCTAACTGTCTATCTATCTACTAGTGTATTTCTCTATCTATCTTTCTATCTGCCTATCTACATATATTCATATCTGCCTATCTATCTATTTATCTATCATTCTATCTATCTATCTTTCTATATATCAATCAATCTATATATCTATTTAAATCTATCTGTCTGTTTGTCTGACTATCTTTCTTTCTAACTGTATATCTGTCTATCTATCTATATGTCAATATGTCTATCTATCTTTCTAAATGTCTATCTATCTATCTGCCTATTTGAATTTCAATAAATCTATGTATATGTCTATCTTTCTATTTGTGTCTATGTCTATATGATGATCTATATAATGTATATCTATCTATCTTTCTATTTATCTATCTGTCTATCTCACTATCTCTCATATTTCTATCTGTCAATCTATCTATCTAATTATGTGAGTGTCATTTATTAATCGAACTATCTATCTCTCTATCTTCAATCAATATATTTGTTTATCTGTCTATTTATCTATTTGTCTATATTTTCTATCTCTCTATCTATATGCCTTTTTATATGTCTATCTATTTATTGTATCTATATGACTAACTATCTATCTATTAATCTATCTACATATCTATCTATGTACCTTTCTATATGTCTATCTATCTATATGTCTATGTGTCATTCTTGCTATCTGTATATCTGTCTATCAATCAAATTATCTCTTTGTCTATTTGTATATCTATCTATTTGTCTATCTGTCTATCTGTCTATCTGTCAACTGCCTAACTTCCTACCTGCCTATTTGCCTATATTCCAAAATGACTATCTACCTTTATGTCAATCTGTCTATTTGTGTATATGTCTATCTTTCTATCTGTCTAACATTCTTTCTATCTATCTTTCTATCTATTTATTTCTCGAACTATCTATCGGCGTTTCTATCATTCTGTCAATCTCAAAATTTTTTGATTAGTCTATATGTCTATCTATCTATATATCTATCTATCTATCTCTCTATCTATTTACCTATCTGCCTATTTATCTATCAATCTATCTATATGCATATCTATATATCTGTCTATATGTCTATCTGTCAATATGTATATTTGTTTATTTGTCTATCGGTCTATCTGTTTATCAATATATCTGTCTATTTGTCTATCTATCTATCTATCTATCTATCTATCTCTTATCTGTATATATGTCTATTTGTCTATCTGTCTATTTTTCTATATATCTATCTATTTGTCGGTCTATCTATCTATCTATCTATTTTCTATCTATATGTCTATCTTTCTATCTATCGATCTATCTATTTATCTATCTATCTACCAATCTACCAATCTACCAATTTATCTATCTATAAATTTATCTATATGTCTATATATCGATCTATGTATATGTTCTATATGTGAATTTGTCTAATTGACTATTTATTTGTCTTTCTATCTATATGTTAATTATCTATCTTTCTATCTATCATTATTGTCTTACTATATATATATATATATATATATATCTCTCTCTCTATCTATCTATCTATTTATCTATCTTTCTGTATGGCTATCTATCTTTCTATCTGTCTGTCTTATCTATCTATCTATAAATCTGTCTATCTATCTATATAAATATATATCTGTCTATCTATCTTTATATCTCAATATTTGTATATTTGTATATATGTCTATATGTCTTCTCTCTATCTATCTATTTGTCTATTTGTCTATCTATCTTTCTATCTATCTATCTATCTATCTCTATATCTATAGGTATATTTGTATATCTGTCTATATATCTAATTTCCTAGTTGTCTATCTATCTATCTATTTGTCTATTTGTCTATTTTTCTAACTATCAATATATCTTTCTATCTATCTGTTTGTCTATCTATCTATCTATCTATCTGTCCATTTGTCTATCTATCTATGTGTCCAACTATCTATCTCTATATCTATCAATTTGTCTATCTATCTATCTGACTATATGTCTATCTATATGTATATCTGTCTATCTTTCTATTTGTTGATCTATTTATTTATCTATATTTCTGCCTATCTATCTATCTATCTCTAGTCTATCTATTTATCTTAATGTTCTTTATCTATCTATCTTTCTATCCAGCGATCTATTATTTTGTCTATCTATCTATCTATCTAACTATCTTTATGTCTATCTGTCTACCTTTATATCTATATATCTGTGTATCTGTCTATCTATCGATCTGTGTATCTATCTTTCTATCTATATATCTATTTATCTACCTATCTACCTATTAATCTTTCTACCTATCTACATATCTGCATATCTATCTTTTTATCTATCTATCTACCTGTCTATCTGTCTATTTGTCTATGTGTCTATATGTCTATCAATATATATATATATATATATATATATATATCTCTATCAACCTATATGTCTATCTATCTATCTATAAATCTATCTTTATATCTATCTATCTATGTATATGTCTATATGTTTATTTGTATAATTATCTATCTATTTATCTATCTATCTATCTATTTGTCTATTTAGTTTTATATCTTTCTATATGTATAACTATCTATCTATATATCTATCTATCTATCCATCCATCTATTTGTATGTCTATCAGTCTATGTGTCAATTTTTCTATTTATCTATCTATCTATATGTCTTTCTGTCTATCTATCTATATGTCTATCTATCTTTCTTTCTATCTATCTCTATATTTATCTATATATCTGTCTGTCTGTCTATCTATCTATCTATCTCTTTGTATATTTGTCTATCTTCTATCAATCTAATTTTTTATTTGTCTATCTATCTATCTGTCTATCTATCTATCTGTCTATCAATCCTTTTGTTTATTTATCTATCTGTCTAATTGTCTATCTGTTTATCTTTCTATCAATATATCTATCTAACTATCTAACTATCTATCTATATATCTATCTGTATATCTATTTATCTATCTATCAATCAATCTATCTATCTATCTATCTGTCTATCTATCTATCTAATATATCTGTCTGTCTCTCTATCTATCTAATATCTGTCTTTCTTTTTATTTGTCTATCTATCTATCTATCTATCTGTGTATCTGTCTATTTCTCTATCTCTCATTCTATCTATCTATTTAAAATATGTTTATAAGTCTATATGTCTATCTATCTATCTATTTATCTATGTGTTTATCTATCTATCTATATAGTTATCTATCTATCTATCCAACTATCTATCTGACTATCTATCAATCTATCTATATATCTGTCTATCTGTCTATCTGTCTATCTGTCTATCTGTCTATCTGGCTATCTGACTATTTTTCTATATATCTATCTATCTTCTATCAATCTTTCTATTTATCTTTCTATCTATCTATCTGTCTTTCTATCTATTCGTCTATCTGTCTATATCACTACAAGAAAAATCCAAAAGCTAGAAAAATTCCCTATCCAAATGGAGATTTTTTGTCACTAAATAGGATATAATTATGGATTAATGACAGAATCTTTCCCAATCTTAGTGGTCATCGCTAAAAATTAACGAGGGAAAGTGTCCCTAGCTTAAAAATTTTTGCAACCGATATTTTCCTAGCTGAAATAATAATTTCCATAGCTAATTTTGATCTTTATTTAGAGATTCAAAAATTCCCTAGCTAAATTAGTAGGGAAAAATCCATTGCTATTTTCATTCTAGAATTATTTTCACTTTTTAATTATTTACATAAAATTTAATTACATGTTTTTAAAATTTTATATTAGATTTAATAAAACATAAACTATAAACAATTATTTATAATTAACAAAAAATAAAATCAATTAATAAAATATTCTGATACAATATGTTACGTAGATAAAACAGATTCATAACAAAACTTGATTGCATATTATTCTTCATCAATGTATATAATGACAATGCACAAAATATAATTTTTCCTTGAAATTGACTTTGCTTTCTCTCCCTTAGCTTCTAAAAATCTTCATACTGCTCTAGCACCCCATGTGTCCCTCCATAACCATACGCATTTCTTCCTTTAGTTTTATTCTGTATTTTCTCTCCACCTCAAACTCCTTCCTTTATCTGCTAATGCCCTTTTTGTATCTAATTGCTCTTCCAACATTATTTTATTTAACCTTGTGATCAGTTGCATGTATGTATATTTGTGCATGTATTTATGTGCCTGTGTGTGTGTGTGTGTATAAACACAGACAAATGAAGTATGAGATATATTACGAGGTCCTACATTGGTATGATAATAAGTACTCTTGTCCAGGAATCAAAAATCTGGCCAGCAGAATCTAACAAAAACATGAGGAAATAACCTGGACAAAAGTGAGTGTTTAGCTTTAACAATCAGAGCATATCGCCCAAAGCAAGGGACAAGAGCTAATGCCAAACAAAAATACCTACGCAAATACAAATCTCTATTATCACCACGAACAGCAAAAAAATAAAAAATATACAAAACTATATTTTCACATTTTTAGTACCATAGAGGAGTCTATGAGTTATTGAGCTCGAGGAATGGGTAGGGCCACCTATGGAAGTGTCAACATGTATTATTATTCCTTCAAAAGTGATGAACATCATTAATCTGCAATATGACGAAGACTTTACTTACCAGGGAATGCCACATGCATGGATCACCCATTTGAAAACAACATAAAGGTAGCTCCATAACACAAAATATGACAACCTAAACCAAGGGAACACCTTCAGGCATGAAAAAAATTAGGAAAACTGTTCATCCAAGTAGTTTCTAGCAATGCATAAATACTTACTAGTGTATTAAGAGAACTCTCTAGGAGTAGAAAAGCTAATTTATTACATGCATGGAACCCATCAACTACAAGCAACGAATCCTCAAAAGGAAAGAATGGAGTTCAAATCACAATTTGAGGCGTTGATACAGCACAAAGAATAGAACATATTAGATTCTCACCACATTGAGGCCGAGATGGGGCATTTGATGAAAATGGCACTATGATACACCAAAATACACATCCATTAAGATGGACTGCTCCCCCACAAGACTGTTAGACACACACACACAAGTAATTCTTCACTAGGCAATGCTAAGACAAGCAATTATTCATCACCACCAATGTGATGTGGAGGCTTTGATTGCTTGTGATTCACCCTATTTCTCTCTCGTATAGTGTCAAGTAGATGAACTTGCCTGATATATGGCTGCATCATACATCTTATAAATCCTATGTTTTTGTCTATTGTTTCTTGAGAATTAACATTTTGCAACTAAGTAGATACATGCTTGGTGTTTAAATTAACTAAATCATGTTTAGCCGTACTAGCTTCTACGTCTTTATCTATCAGATTGCCACCAGGCCCATCTGGATCATGAAGATGGATAAAAAAAAGCCCAGGAACCTTTGGCAGATATGACAATACCCAGCTACAGATGGAAACAAGAATGGATATTGAAATTATAAGCATGATAAACTTCAAAATTGTATACAAGTAGAATCAGATTTTGCTGTTCAATTTGTGGGATTATATATCTCTGAATGTCTGAAGCAGATATGTAGTAATTCATTCTTTACTACATATTTTCACCATTGAAAGATAGGAGAGTGATGTAAAGCAAACGAGTGCTTCACATACCGCACACAATAATTATTGTGAATGTCCACTTGCATACATATGTGAAACATCAAATTATCATTTCATACCATCCATACCAGACTATCCTTCAAATTGTTTATTCTTCTTTTTTCTTTTAATATTTAGAAAGGTTTTTTTTCATTACTAATCTAATTCTGGAATAATTCTTGTCCACATCAAATCTAAAGTTGCTCTCATTCATCGAAATCTTCTTTGACTTTTGTTTTGATTTGGGCAAATAGTAGTTTGCCAATACTGAATGATTTTGTCTAATAGAATGCCCCTCAATACATTACAAAGGCACTAATTCTCATTAAACAGTGAAGCATACAAACTAAAATTGCATTTTCCTTTGATAGTTAATATAGTATTTAATATTTTCGAAATTAAACTCACATAACATAATAATAACTGAAATGTATGGTGATATCCCATCTGTGAAGTGTTCATAGATGGGAAACGAATTGTATCTTACGTGTGCTATAAATCAATTCAGACAAATAGAAAAGAGGCTAACTCTGTGTATTATAGAAATATTGATGCATCCCATTTGATGATATCCCAGCATAGGAACGCAGCCATGGACCAGTAGAGAATATTGTATCTTACATAGCCTCTCAATATTGATGCAATTAGCTGAGACAAAGTAACATTGTCATTATCATGCCCCAATGTAAGCGATGCAGATTGGAATGGGCATGGATATGCTCTCGTATGTGGTGTCATCATGCCATAAGGAGGTGAGAATCTTGCAATCCACCAATAGAAATAGCTAATCCAGACATCACTACCTTACTATAACAAGGAAATTCAAGCAGCTACACGAAACAAGAATAACACATGGCAAGCACCTACAATTAAAGCATGCCTATTATCAAAAAAAAAGAAGAAAGAAAAAACAAGCATGAGATGATGAAGATGGTGATACACACACTCCACGGTATATCTACATTGCATGGAACAGTCAGCTCTAGTTTATCCATTAAATGTATGCACTTGACTAAGGTCTTCTTACATTTGTAGAATCCTTTGTAGAGTTCTTGCGGCAGCCTCGCGTAATCTATTAATCTTTTCCACAGCTTGCTTAGCAATACCCATCACCACATTGGTAGCCATGTCTTCAACAAAGAATGTCACTGCCTTAATGTCTTCCTCATTTTCAGTTGCTAGATGTGATTTTGAAGGAGAAGATACATCACAGAAAATGTAAGCACACACCCTGATACCTTCAATAGCTACCTCACAAACCCAATAACCAACATCTCCTCTATTATCGACAAATAGTCATCCATAGCTTCAAATAAATAGCCATTACCTTTCCTTTATCAGATAATATATGGGTCAGCGAGAACTAGGAGCCATCTTTCATGTGAAGTGTTTTAGATAGATGAGCCTCTGATAGAATTCACTCTTGCTTCAACATCTCTGGCCTCGGCATCACCCTGCACCTTAATCTCATAGAGCTTGAAGACGACCTCCTAGGGCTAAAGCAAACCTACTTTTGACAATAACCCATAAGGAAGAACTCCTAGGGCTAAAGCAAACCTTCTTCTGACAGCAGTGTTTTGATTAGAAAGCTGATGTCGGTACATTGAGGTCACACCAGTTGCATCACCATTATCTACATGAACCAGGTATGCTCGAAAAAAGGGTTTCAGGGCATCAATAGTTACGTTCTATGAAGTTTAAAGGGGAAGAAGATAAATGGAGCTATAAGGTTGCCAAGATAAATTTTCCCATTAGATTATAAGTTAAATTTACTAAATTATCAATCAATGAAAATGATTAAACTATTTGTATGTTCCTATTTTTCGATCCTAAAAAACTATTGTAAATAATATGTTATAATCTTTTTGGCTCCTTGAAGAGTAATAACGATAGAAAAACTAAAAAATAGTCAAACACATTGTAGTATAGAGATTGATAAACTTCAAAGGAGCAATTATCATTTCATTCAAAATAAAATTCAGGATATTTTGATCACTACAACCTACATATCTATCAGTGAGCTAAGTAAGTACATCTTCAAGCAGGCTATTAGAGGACCATAATTTTTTTTCCACTCTTCCAAGCTAGTAATACGTGATATGCATGCATTAACTTGAGAAAGGTAGGATTATATATATCCAAAATACTATATTTCATTTTTATTAAAATTATTTTACTTTTTTTTAAAAAGATTCTTCAATCTCTCTCTCTCTCTCTCTCTCTCTCTCTCTACTCTATGCATATCCAAATACTACTTATTTACACTTGATTAAATAAGTCATGAAAGAAATATAAAAATAAAATATTTTACGGAGTATTTATCAATTTAGAAAAATTAATATAATTTTTTTGATAGTTGGTTTTGGTGTCAACATAAAAGAAGAAAAATATATACACATAATATTGATGTCAATAAGATATATATATTAAAGTAATATAACAATGTGTTTTATATGTGGGATGTAAAGTAATTTGTTATATCTATAAATTACATAAGATTTCAATTTTAAGTAGATATTTTCTTGTCATTGTAATAAATGAGCTGACAGGACAATTATGAAAATAGATACATTGATATATGCAATATATAGATAATATTTTCTATATAATTAAACCTAGTAAAAATTTAAATTGAAAATTAGATAGATAGCAAATGTTTGAAAGTAAAAATTTAAAAATAAAAGATTAAAATAAAATATTTAATTTGTAACTTTGATTTTAAATTGAAAAAATCAATTTCTCATTATATAATTATTTCGAAATTTATGATTTATAATTCAAAAGAAAGACAATTAAAAAAAATATTAACTGAAAAATTAAAATAATTGACTAAAATAAAGTATAATAGAAAATATATGTTAGATTAAAAAAATAAATAATATTAAAAAAACAATTAATTACTCAATTTATGATTCATAATGTTTACTTTTTATACGAAAAATTATACATAGGAATGGTTGTGATAGATAAGTGTTTGATAAGTATATGTGTACCTATATATCCTTCTAAGAGATGCAGATTGTAATAAGAAAACAAATCTTCTTTGATAACTTATTAATCTCAACACTACATTCCTAATCTGAATAAAAAGAGTTGATCAATAATATAAATTTCTTACTTACCAAATGAAGTTTTTCAAATAACTACAAATTAATTTACCTCCGTTGCATTTGAACACATCATGAGAAGTAGTTTACAATACTATGAAATTTTCATTTAAAACTTCTAATTGCATCATAAAAGACTATTGGACTACATAGCTATCTTGTATGGAGCTGGTAGGATTTCTCTCAAGGCCTGAACACTTTATATGGGTTGGTATCATTAACAGGTGGAAGAGGCTTCGGAATCAACCACTCCCCTTACCACTAACCACTTAGCAAAAACATCAGTAAGATGAAAATAATTCAAAACACAAATAAATAGCAAGCAGACAATAGAATCTGTAAAAACAACTCCTAGGATTAATTAACCACTTAAACTATTATTAAAGAGTAATGTCAAATATGGAGGCATCAAAAGGGCCTTGTTGTAGTGGAACGGCCCAATATAGTGTGACATATATGTATAGTTTTATGTTATTATACATATAGTATATATAGTTATAAATAGTTATATATAGTTATATATAGTTAAACATATAGTTATATATAGATATATTCATACAAGTAGTTATAAGTAGTTATACATAAATGTATACAAAGATATAAACAAATATATAGATTTACATATATGTATATATATACGTTTACATAGTTACAAATAAAGTTATATTTAATTATATAGAGTGTTATAGAGTTATACAAATATTTATATATAATTATACACATATAGTTAAACATAATGTTGTATGTTGTTATACATGTAATTATAAATATAGTTACATGTGGTTATACATATAGTAACACATATAGTTATACTTAAATTTTACATGTAGGTATTAATATTATTCATATAATTTTATATATTTATACATATAGTTATGTATAGGTATAGATATAGTAAAATATATTTTATATACTAATATATACAAATGTATATAAAATATAAGTTGTAAATTATATATTTAATATAGTTATGTATAAGATTTTATAGTTATACATATAGTAGATACAATTATTTATCGTTATATGTTATTATATAGATAGTATATATAATTAGAAATAATTATATATAGTTAAACATATAGTTATATATAGATATATTCCTACAAGTAGTTATTTGTAGTTATACATAAATACATACAAAGTTATAAATAAATATATAGATTTACATATATGTATACATAGTTATAAATATAGGTTATATTTAATTATATAAAGTGTTAATAGTTATACAAATATTTATATATTGTTATACACATATAGTTAAACTTAATGTTGTATGTTCTTATACATGTAATTATAATATAGTTACATGTGGTTATACATATAGTAACACATATAGTTATACTTATACTTATACATATAGGGATATATATTTATTCTATAATTTTATATATTTATACATATAGATATGTATAGGTATAAATATAGTAAAATACATTTTTATATACTATATACTACAAATATATATTAAATATAAGTTGTAAATTATATATTTAAATATAGTTATGTATAAACCTTTTATATTATACATATAGTAGATACAAATTATTTATAGTTATATGTTATTATACATATAGTAACTATATTTATAAATAGTTATATATAGATAAACATATAGTTATATATAGATATAGTAATACAAATAGTTATAAGTAGTTATACATAAATGTATACAAAGTTATAAATAAATATATAGATTTACATCTATGTATACATATGTGTATACATAGTTACAAATATAGTTATATTTTATTATATAGTGTTGTATAGTTATACAAATATTTATATATAGTTATACACATATAGGTAAACATAAAATTGTATGTTGTTATACATGTGATTATAAATATAGTTACATGGGATTATACATATAGTTATACATATAGTTAAACTTATATTTATACATGTAGGTATATATGTTTTTTCATTTAATTTTATATATTTATACATATAGTTACGTATAGGTATAGATATAGTTAAATACATTTTTATATACAAATATATAAAATTATATTAAATTTATGTTGTTACGTATATATTTAAATATAGTTATATATAATATTCTTATAGTTATAAATATAGTAAAAAGAAAATTATTTATAGTTATATGTTTTTATACCTAGAGTATATTTAGTTAAATAGAGTTATATATAATTCTATTCAATTATACATAAAGTTATAAATATGTATGTAGTTAAAGATATAGTTATATATAACATTTTTTAGTTATACATATAACTAAAATACAATTATATATAGTTATATATTATCATACATATACTATATTTTATTAGAATATAATTATATAGAATTATACATATAGTTATAAATTATTATATAGTTAAAGAAATAGTTATATATAGTTATAACTATAGTTATAAAATTAGTTTACATTGTTACAAATATAGTTAAATATAATTATAATGCGTTTTATATAGTTATACAAATATTTATAAATAGTTATACATATATAGTTAAACATATAGTTATATATATGTTGTTATAAGTTTTAATAATAATTATAGTTACATGTGTGATTACATACATTGTTATACATATAATTATAAATGTAGGTATACATGTTGTAGAAGTAGTTATATATAGTTTTTAATGTCATTATATATATTTAGACATATAGTTATGTATAGGTATTGATGTAGATAATACATTTATATATAGTTATATGTTGATATAGATATGTTAAATACATTCAATATTTTTATATATATATATATATGTATGTATGTATGTATGTATATTGACTAGATGTTGTTATACTTATATATAGTTATGTTTATGTATACTATTTTTATAGTTATACATATATTAAATTACACTTATATATATTTATGTGTTTTTTACACTTGGGATCATCATATCTACATAATTTATTATGTAAATACTAAAAATGTTGTTACATACACATGCTCACCACAAACACCAAACAACCTTTTTGTGTTAACTTTGAAAATCACAAGACTATCTGAGTGGAAAAAAACATAGAAATCAAGCCTGCATATCTACTACGCACCATCAACATCCACACAATGAGAACACATTATATCACACATGCATGAAGTATGTATATGAATCAGTTTATATAAGCAATCCAAGCATATCATGGTGATTAATAAATTTGGTACTTGTAATGATTTACCACGAACATCCAGATTTATATTGTGTGCATGAGGAGGATCTTCGGGAATTTATATAATTGTGGTAATAACTTCACTTTACAGTTTACACGATATCATATATACACAAATATCTAATATATAATTTAAATGGAAAATGCAATATACAGTAAAAGTTAGGGTAGAAGAAAAATTTCGAAATAACAAACAAGAGAATCAAAACACACTCTTGAATTAAGATAATCAATGAAGAATTAGGGTAGAAAGCATACCTCAAATCAATAAGAAACGCATGGTTGAAGTAATTCTCGCTTACTCTTAGATTAGGTTTTGATGTATCCGTGTCGAGAGATAGAGGTGGACTGCGGAGGACTTAGGCACTCATTAAAGTTGTCTCTCGAGTCTCGACAACAAGTGAAGGCAGAACTAAAATTATCAAAATATTTTAATTTTTCATTATGAAAATATTAAATAAATAATAAATATATAAAATACATAATGACTCATTTTTTTTATTTTATTATCAAAATATTTTCAAATTCATGTACGTGTAACAAGGTACAATTGAAAAACAAACACCTTACAATATTTTATTATAATATTAATTAAATAATAAAAATATAAACAATTTCAAAAATATATGTTTAGCCTTATAACTAGAAAAGAAAATCAATTGGCCTACAAAATTTACAAACTTCATATAACAAGACATATATGAAAAGATGATTTGTCTTCTAGCCACTCTCCTAAGAGTTAGGAATACTCTTTATTTTAAAAAAGTATATAAATATATATTTTATAGTTATAAATTTTTAAGAATTCATATTAATTTTTATGAAGATAATATGAAATAATTTTAAAAGCATAAAATTTCATATTATTTGATATATTTTATAATTTTTACAATTCTAAAAAATTACTTAAAGTGAGAAGATTATTAAAAAATGTTATATTTATTATTTTAAAATAGACTGAATATTAAAAGTTAATAATAAAAAATATTACTCAATTATTTAATTCTTATTAATTTTAGTAAGAGCAAACATCTATGTATTTATTTTTTATATATCAATTTATTTTCTTTTAAATTTAATGAAAACATTCTAAATTTTTATTATAATTCAAGATTTTCAAATTTTTTAGTAATTATTTTTTTAAAAGTTTATTATAATATAAAATTTTTTTTTTCATACTTATAATAATATTAATATTTACTAGTTTATTCCTTAATTCAGTTGTTTTCGTATATATTTTTATTTAATCATACAATGATTTATTTTAGTTTTTTAATCGTAGAAATTTTAATGTATGTTCATTTATTTTTTAAAATATCTTAAAATTTTATTATAATTAAAGAATTAATTATTTAATATGATTTTAATACAAATTTTTAAGTTTCTTAATTAAAAATTTTGGAAAAATTTTTTGTAAATATTTTTAATATTTTATAATCATAAAAATATTTATTTTAGTCCTTAATAATATAATTTTTTTTATTTATATATTTTTTAAATTATTTATTTATAATATCTTATTTTTATAATATTATGAGGAGAATATGTCTTTTAATGATCGCTCATCTATAGACCATGGGATACATTTAATATACAATATTAAATAAAATACTAAAACAAATAAAAAATTTAAAAAATTTTAAATCATAAAAGATGATAGACGGAAATTATCTCCAATATAAATAGCTAGGAAAAAATCCCTAGCTAAATAGATATATTTTATAAAAAATAAAATTTAAGAAATAATTACTTGCAATAATATATAAAAATAGTAAAAAAAAAGTTCAGATAATTAATTAGCAATGGATTTTGTCTCGATATAATTAGCTAGAAAAATCCATCGCTAAATTAGTCACTAAATTTCTGGTTTTCTTTGCATTGAATTCTACGAAAATATTAGTTACGGATTTTATTTTGATATAATTAGCTATGGAAAATTTGTCGCTAAATTCTAACTAAATTCCCAGTTTTCTTTGCATAGAAATCTATGAAAATATCAATGGCAGAATATGCCTCGATATAATTAGTTAGAGAAAATTCATCTCTTAAGCCATCACTAATTTCTTAGTTTTTTGTGTATGGAAATCTATGAAAATATTAGTGACAGAATATTTTCAATTGAACATCTCTATCACTAATCCGTCACTAATCCATCGCTAATATTCATTTCAATTTAAAATCAAAAATCTCTTGCTATTCACTAGTTAATCACTAGCTGTTTAGCTATGGATTTTTCTGTAGCTAAATTTTCCTAGCTAAACTGGCAATTTTTTTGTAGTATATATCTATCTGTATATCTGTCTATCTGTCTATATATATATCTGCCTATCTATCTATCTTTCTATTTGTCTATCTATTTTTGTATCTATATATATGTTTATCTATCTATCTATATGATTATCTATCTATTTGTATTTCTTTATATTTGTCTCTGTATCTATATGTCTATCTATATATCTATCTATTTGTATGTCTGTCTATTTGTCAATCCACTACAAGAAAAATCCCAAATAGCAAGGGAAATTTTTTTAGCTATATGGGCTTTTTCCGTCTCTAAAATAGAATAATGTTGGATTAACGATGGAAAATATTTTCAAGCTAAAGTGCTCGTCGCAAAATATTAATGAGGAAAAAAATTCTCTAGCAAATATTATAATGGAAATTCTCTAGCTAATTATATTTTTTTCCCTTGCAAATTTTAATCATAATTAAAAATAATAATTAATAATTTTCGACTGAATACGCACAGAAACATCCCTCGCTAATTTAGGGAGAGAAAAAACCCTAGCTATTTTCATTCCAAATCTATTTTTACAATTTTATTTTTTTACATAAAATTTGATTACATATTTTTAATATTTTATATTAAATTAAATTAAAACATATACTATAAATCATTTTTTATAATTAACAAAAACTAAAAACAATTTAGAAATAACTATGATAAAAAAGTTACATGGTTAAACAAAAACATAACATAGGTACATAATCATTTAAAACTAAATCATCATCTTCATCATTAACTTGTTTATTTGTGCATGGCTCTCTTGTGTGAGTTCTCTACTAGAACTCGGTATGCTATCTATCTCATCAAGGCCTCTAATTATGACTCCATATACGTCATGTGCTATTGCATTGTATTCTTCATTTCTTTCATCTCATCATTCACTTCTTTCATTTCCTGCATATACAACAATTCAAACTTAAACAATACAAAGGATGGAAACTTATTAATTTACCAAAAATTATAAATATGACCATCACTTATATAGTATTTAGCAATATGCATGATGAATAATGACTGAAATAAATATGAAGTTTTGCATTAAATATATAGCATTTACCAATCATTGTGCATAATTTCATCCATAAAACAAATATTGACTCAGGCAATATTATTGACGTCTTATATGTATTTTCTTTCTACAATATCAATATTATATAAATAATATCTTTTATTTACATATTCATAACATACCACAGCTCTCCTAATTGACACCAAGAGTGGACCAGTGTCACTCACAAATATACACCAAACTTTCTGTCAACTTTTTTTTAGCTTCTCCTCCCCCCACATTATTATGCATGCTTAGTGTGCACAATATGAGTTTGGATTAATTACAGAGTAACGGGAAAAAAATTGCTAATTTATGCACCCCTCAAATGAAATGAAACAACTAGTGATACCAAGGGCGCAATATTCACAATGGGCAACTTTATTTTCCCCAAAAAAAAATAGTTATAGCATAGTTAGCACTAAGGGCCGTACACACGTGCACTATGCTATTTTAGTGCACATGTAGACTATGTTATTATAGAGTACATGTTCTATCTCTAAAAACATTCAATAACACTCAAAAAAAATAAAGGAATTTGTAGATTATCAGATGAATCAATAGCAGCAAAAAAAGCATAACTAACCTCTAGATTTTCTATAATGGAAGAAACATGCAGATGGCTCTGAAGCCATTTTCTAGTTGTCATGTGCTACAAACGGTTGATTGACCCACTTTTGATTAAATTTCCTTGCTTTAAATTTATCACCGATAGTTCAGGCCTAACAATCTAGAAATAAAATCTTACTTCATATATACATGTATATGTAATTGTCTGTATTTATAAATATACATATCTATGTGTATGTATGTATATATGTCTACCTATATATGTGTGTGTGGAATGACTATTAAGACATATCTAGTGATCATGTATATATGTATGCATGTATGTACATGTGTATCTATGAATTTGTAGATGTGAATATGTATATATGATATGGCCACACAAAAACACACACATATATACACATATGTGTCTTAGTGGGTATAAATGTATTTATATATGCATGTACAAACACATATATGTGTTGTGTGCAAGTGGCATGTATGTTCGTATACATGTAGACATGCATGTGTTTTGGGATATCTACAAAATATTAATAAATTAGTATTGTAAGTAGTACATACATGTTTAAGAAATCAAAGAATAAAATTAAGCATCTACAAACATCATCATAAATAGTAAAACTCAGTTTCAACATTAATGGCAACAACTATATAAATTTCATGAAACTCAAGTTCTTATTATTTAGAATATTCTTACTCATTGTGTATCTTCGACATTTTATTTTTGTAGATTACCACATGATGACTATAAACAAGATATTGAGAAATTATCTATAATCAAAAAGAAAAAAAAACTCCATAATTCTTTCTCTGCGTTGCTCCCTTGTTCTTTATCCATCTACAGTCCTAATTTAGCACTGTTAAATGTATACTCAAGATGAGCCGCTCTTGCTCATAATCTTGAGTCTGACATTGCAATTCCTGGACTAATTCTAGATCAAAATTTTTATATTACCTTCAAACCAATATGCATGATGAATACTGATTGAGAGAATTATGAAGTTATGTGGCATATATATAGCATTTACCAATCATTCTGCAAATTTTCATCCATACAACAAATATTGTATTTCCAACATACTATTTTAGAACATGGAAGAAACAAAATAATTACCTAGTAGCTGTTGGAATCATCAACCAAAGAGAATCTAGTAACAGATTGTTGACCACTGCCAGAGCCATATAACACTTCGTGAGAATGAAACCTGTATTTCATTTGGGCACTAGAGAATCCATATGGGAACTATAGCTAGAGCACCACGAGGAGCACTTATGCTGACCCCAACATCACCATCAGCGGTTGGCCCTATGCTCGACTTGGATCTACCTTCAATTGTGAATAGTTACAGCTCATACTTCATTAAAAAGATTAACAAAATGACCAAAATCTGGAAGTAAAGTGGACTCACCATAGCTCATATTGATGAGATCACATTTATGCTACATAAATCAGGTGGTAGTTTGGCATGTGCCATGTGTTAGTGTGCACATTGAATGCATGTGTGGAAAGATAGTGGGCAATTATAATCATGAAGTGTGGCATGCTTTGTGAGGCAGTGTGGGCAGTGAATGCATTTAGTGTGTTATGGTAGTGTGGAAAATAAATATAGTGCTGAAAAATTAAAAAAATAATAAAAAATGATTTAGTGTGTGGATTATATTTTGGCTGATAGATATTTAGGCCACACCAATTTGTGTTGGCTCGCACTAAAAGGAAGTAATTTGGCTTTCTTCTAGTCACATCTAGCTCCCCTCTTCTTCGCACAAGCTCAAGCTGCATCAATTTTAAGGTTCAAATTGCATCAACACAAGCACAAAAACTTTAATTTCACAGTAGAAACATTTCAAAAAACAAAAAAAAAATCATAATCATAATCAAAATCAAAAACCAAAACCTACATGAACATTTGACACTTGAAGTCGTCACCATCTAAAATCGTCGCAATGCTTGCACAGCAGATGTCCTGCAAAGAATCATGGTTAGGTTAGTCGGCCAAGTAAAGAACTAAAGTAGAATCAAGAATAATGATACCACCAAAAAATATCCTTTTGTTTAGCTAGAGATATGCAAAAATAATATTCTAACAAGTTGCTCACTCTTCCTTCTTCAAGAAGTGAGGAGATAAGAGCTTTGAGACTGTAAATCTAGTGAAATACTTGCGTTGGAGTAGCTCTTTCAACTTATCATCATTTATTATTCTCCACCTATCTGATAGATCAATTTAAAAAACAAGAACATTTAATGATTCAATTGAAATTAAAGAATAACACCATAGATTCTCATAGGTGGAGAGTGAAGATGATGGATGTTGGCATAGCTGTAGATTATTTTTTTTATATAGTCACGCATCTTCTTTACAACATCAAAACAAGATTATGCATTTTCACCTATGCCAATAAATTTTATGAGAGTGTATAAAAGATGAACAGGAAGCAGAAATCCAAAAGTTCAAAATAAATAACAAAAACCAAAAATAGTTCAAAAATAATTCTAATACAAAAGTTATATGGTTAAAAAAATATATAACATAGTTTCATGAACATTTAAAACAAAATGATCTTCATAATTAGCTAGTACAATTGTGCTACAATTACAGATTCCTAGTATTACAAATATAGTCTGATTAGAAATACAAATAATTACAGATATTGACATTTAACATAATTTATGGAAAACTACAATCAAAAGACACTTTGGTAAAGAAAACTTACATAGACATCAATTAATACCTAATCAATACGAAGGGTGGGATCTTATTAATTTAGCAAAAATTATAGATATAGCCATCATTTATATATTTTTGCTGATTAGATATTTAAAATAAAGCTATATTTTGGCAAGAGCAGCACGAGAGAGCTTTTTTCACAGTGCCCAAAAAGTTTGGGTGGCAAAATAATGGCATTAGATCATAGTCAAAAATTCGAAAGTCATTATTAGATGATGTATTCATCTTGTTTTATTTTTTTGTTTTCATTTAGTTGTAAAATATTATTTTTGATAATTTCTATTTTTTATGTATGTGTGACAAAAAAAATGGCAAGTTTTTTGTGTAACAAAGTAATTTATCCTAATATTTTAGTAATTTACTTAGAGATATTTACATACACATCAATTCATACCTAAGCAATACGAAGGAAGGAAACTTATTAATTTAGCAAAAATTATAGATATGACCATTACTTATATACTTTTTTGATTCGATATTAAACTGATAAATTAATTTTTTGTATTAGAAACCCTATTTTTATTTTCTATGATGGTTGTTAGCTCACATTATATGTTATTTTTATTTAATCTTTTATAAGCAAACATAACACATTAAAATATTATTTAATACAATAAAAAATAAAAAAAAAGCTGCCTTTTGGCAAGAGCAGCCCAAGAGGGCTGCTCTTGCCAATTTCTAATATTTTGTATGTGTGACAAATAAATTGGTACATTTTTGTATACAGAAATATTTTAGTACACATGTTTCATTGTAAACAAATAAAAATATACATGTAGAGCAAACATAGACTGCACTAAATAAGCAATTTCACATGCATCACCCATATTGTACTTTGGATATATATACTATATGCACATTTTTTAAAAAATCAAAATGGTATACTTTATTACTAATCAAATTAAATATCATATTATTTATGTGAACATTATATAATGATGGAATAATTACTTATTATAAATGTATACGCGAAATAAGTCACCATGCATGGCCAGTGTGCTTTGAGAATGCATGGTATCTCGCTCTTCTTAGAAATTCAAATATTAAACAAGACATCAAACTAACAATTCTCAATCAATTAATTCAAGTATAATTTTTAATTGGTAACCACTTTTTGCCAAAAATAATGATTTACATGATATTTGCCTAAAATAAATACAATTATTTATAAAGATAATAAAGTATCTCAACTTATCTAAACTTTCAATTCAACTATATTCCCAAATGTCATGGTGAAAATAAATAAATATTTTCTCATTTAAATTGACATTGAGAATATAAAATTCTAATATATATTTTTTTGTGATAGGTCTCATAATATATCATACAAACATAACAAATACTAGGAATCAATATTTTCGATTTGACTAGAAATGAATGCCTAGGTAAAAATAATTTTTGATACCTCTGTCACATACATACACACCCTTAATTGAGGGCAACTTTAGATGAAGTTTTTTCAAGCACAATCTTGATATGATAAAAAAATATACTAAAAAATAAATCAAACAAAATGTTAGAAAGAAAAAAAAATACAAATATACCCAATCAACAAAAAAAAAAAACCTAACTTATATATAAATCAAAAAATTTACAAGGAAAACTCATATGTTGATTACTTTAACTACTAAGTAAAATTAATTATAACAAAAAAGAATTGTTATAATAATTATTATATTTACATGAATATATTTAACCTCAAAATATTACTTTTTGATACATATTATATTTTTAAATATGTTTCTACTAAAATTTAGTCCTTATTTCCTTGAGCATGTAACGAAATAACAAAATTTGTTATACTAGAATATACTTAACATCAAAATAATATAAATAAAAAATAATAAATATTTGATTAAACTATTAAAAGCTTTTTTAGGAACCAAGTGTTTCATGATAATTTTGAAATATATAATTCTAATCATAAATTACTAGATAAATTATATCTCTAACCATTTTAAGTTTATTTCTTAGTATTTGAAAGTACCTTTTTTGCAAAATAACTTTTGTAGATATAAGAAAATAATATTTAATATCATTGAGTATGCATTCAATAAATATTTGAGTACTAAAAAAGAGAATAAATGTTACTCTCCAATTACAAATATAGACTATTAGTGTTAAAGTTATATTCTTTAAGATGATGGTTTTTTATGATTATATTTTAGTTGTTAATGTTGATGAACCGTTGAAGACTTATCCATTGAAAATTAGGTATAAAGGCTTCTATAGGTTCTCTAAAGAAGTGTGTATCTCTATTCATAGCATCTTTCAAAGTTATTGCATCACATTATCAAAAATTTTAAATCTCTATAATTTTTTATTTTTTTTTCCTATATATTGTAAGATGTTAAGGACTTGTACTATTAAAATGAAAAATTTCTAATAAAAAAGTATTTTGCCCACCAATTCCTCTCTAGGTATTATTCCTATTCAATCCAATTTATTGAGTTCAAATAGTCATGAAATTCAAGAGCAATATATCTTTCTTCTTAGAGAAAATATGATGAGAAAACATCTTATTCAAACCATTGATAAGTCTCTTGTAGAGACAAATGAACATGGAGATGATTTTGTAAAATTTAATCTTTCAATTATTCTCTGAATGATATAACAAAGTTATACTAGATATCATATCAAAGAGATTTTATCTTACTCTAAATTTTCTATTCAATCAAATTCGAGATACAACAAATTTTCTTTCAACATACCCTTGCATTATGACTGACAACATATCATGTGAGAAGAAATGCATGACCTTCAATCCATCTAGATACTATTATTCTTAAGAAGTTATCACAAGTGATTATTTGTTAATTTAAAATAAAAAAAAATTAATTCTTCTAAAAAAACTTGAGAATGAAAAACTCATAAAACAACCACCCAATTTTCATGAAGGTGCCAAAATGGATTGTATTGAGCTAAAGTAGTCTTTGAGAACTTAGTTTGATATTTTTTATTAATTATAACATATTTTTCATTACACAAATATATTTCAAAATTCTATCTTTTATTGGAGTTCTCGTGTTAGAATTATTATTTTATTTATTAATATTGATTATTATTATAAATAAATGATCATGTGGTAAATAACCACATTAAAAATGTGATGAATGATAAAAATCATATCACTCAATGTCCCTTATAAATTTAATTTGTAAGTTTATAAACAAACTTTATAGAGATCATTATTAACATCATAATAAAATTATTTAAAATTAATAATAAATTAATATACATGAAACCTATAAAATGATATCTCTCACTTCTCTACAAGATCATTCCAATAAGAAGTGTTACCACTCATGTTCTTTCGTGCTTTATTCTTTAACATATGTTTTATTCTTCTTTTTTCTTTAGATATATATATATATATATATATAATATAATTTTGTTTTGATTTATATTTATCATGTTTTCATAAATATTATATTATTATTACTATATATGAAATAAGTTTTTTATGATATAATTTCAAATAAAATTATTTCTAAGACTTTGGTACTTTCTTGAAATTATAATTATAGGTCATTAATATATAATTTTATTTTGAAAAAAAAATATTATAAATATTTTTGCAAATATAAACTCTTACATAGTACATTAAATTCACTTTCAAACAATTATTATCAAATATAATATATTATCAAAATAATAAGTTATTTCTGAGATTATACTAGATAGTTACATATGAACATTATTCTTTAAAAAATTTAATATTTAATGAAATCTCTAATACTTTATATTTCTTTAGAGATCATACTGATACTCATGATATTTATTATTCAAATTATAGTTTGATATCAACAGCCAAAGAATAAAAAATTATTATAAATTATTATATTTTTCATATAAATAAATGTATTTCTTAAAAAAATAAAAGATAAAATAGTATTCCATTATTTTATGTAAAGATAAATTATGAGGTCATAAATACTCTAACTTATCAGCTTCTTTGAATTTTATATTTGATTAGAGAGAGTGATTTTAATTTTTTAAAAAATTATTTTGTATTATGCCAATGATGCAATCATACACATAGTTTCCCATGACATTTTTTCTATGAAAAAATAAAATATATAGATATTAATTTTCAATTCATCAAAAAATACAAATAAAATAGGTTGAGTATTATTGGTCATACTTCTATTCAAGATTAGGCTCAAACATTTTTACTATGCAGTATAATGATCATCTTTTTGTTATTCTAAGCTGAGTATACATGATATATTATATATTCATATACCAGCTTGATAAGATTCAATGAGATCTTGACATGATATTTCTATCATAACATGTGTCAATTATAAAAAACAGTATTTTTTTCAATCATATATATGTTTTTAATGAATAGGTGTCACCCCAAGTTGGTAATTTATTAATACTTGTCTTTTACCACAAAAAAATGGAGAAACTAATTGGCATTTTTAAATGATCATGACAGACAACTAGAAAAACTGAGTTCATTTTCTTGGGCAGAGCTCACATGTCAAAGTGCTTTCATGGCACTCATCAATGCCTTTTGTTGAAAACTAGAAGATCTAAATCGATCCACTATTCATTAATATAATCAAACATATCCAGTCAGAGTTTTAACTTGACCCACATAGGTGAATGTTTGGGAACTCAGACATGTTTTACCAAAAAAATGGAATGAAAAAATTTTACAGTGAAATTGAAGGCGTGAAACTTGACACCTAGAAATCTGATCTGTTTAGTTATGTTATTCTTGTTCACTTCATAAACACTCATTTTATCTTCTGCCTCCGACATGAACAAACAAATCAAAGATTCTCATTGTGTTCTACTCATTGAATCTCCAACAAACATAATCCTCCGACATGCACATCTAGCCTTGGTATATGACAGTCCGTAGGTTTCCATCTCCACCTCAGATACTACCTATCCTTCCCTACATTTCCCACACAATTAAATCCATGCTCTAGATAAGAGGATTTTGAAGCATTACAAAGAAGGTACCTATTATTTATGATCCAATTTCGATTAAAGAAGTGACAATTCCTCAAAGAGTCATTATATTTTGAAATCAAAAACTCATGCAGTGCATGTGTTAGGCTCGCTAGGACATAAATGTAGCTCCCACAAATAGCAAGTGAAAATGAGACACACAGTCTTATCACAACAAGTAAGGAAAACACATGAACGACTAAACTTGATCGATATTGCACTTAATGAGTTGCAATTGCCAATGATCTAGGGCTAAGAATCACTATTCCCCTCAGATTGAACGATATGCTCTTGCCAAAGGTATTCGCCATCTCATCACATGATAGTACTATTATTTTTCAGGATACACGTACACTGAGAGGAAAATTAATTGAAGATAACTATCAGTAAAGATATCTCAAGCGCAGAATTGGTTCGATTCAAATAATGCTTATCTAACTGCGAACGAATGACATACCAACTTGACGAGATGGATTCAAATGGATTGATCCATTCTAGAAAAAAATCAAAGAAAGAATCGCTCGCATTTAACACTTGGAGAAATATATGATGGTAATCATTCATGCACCTCATTAATAAGAAAAACTGGAAGAAACAGGGCACAATCATTGATCGAGGAATAATTTTTAAGTCGATGTGCTCTCGCATATCTATACATGAAGCACAGTGGGACGATATCGAAGTGAGTTGTGACTTAGGTGATGGGGAACGGAGAGCCATGAGAATCGAGAGCATGATTGGTCCTACAGCAGTGAGGGAATCATAATTCATAGTTAAAAAACTAGCTTCCAGGCTCTAGGTTCCAACACCACAATTCAACAATATTTACTATATTTTTTCGAATGAATATGTAAATAGCTTCCAATTAAAAATATTTAATACAAAAAACTCTAATACTATTTAAGTTTAAAAAAATAGTATCAAAACTAAAAATATATTATACTCGTAAATGAAAATACCCCTTGAAAAATGTCATGTCAACATTAAAACAAAAAAATCTAGAGAGCGTATTGATTATACCACATATCATATAAACAATATAAATATGTTTAAAAAAATAAAAAATAAAAAAAATAAAATAAATAAAAAAATAAAAAAATAAAAAAATAAAAAAATAAAAAAATAAAAAAATAAAAAAAATAAAAAAAATAAAAAAAATAAAAAAATAAAAAAAATAAAAAAATAAAAAAATAAAAAATAAAAAATAAAAAAAAATAAAAAATAAAAAAAAATAAAAACAAGAAAATTAAAAAAACTAAAAAAACTAAAAAAACTAAAAAAATAAAAAAAAATAAAAAATAAAAAATAAAAAAAAATAAAAAATAAAAAAAATAAAAAAAATAAAAAATAAAAAATTATTTATTTATAATATTGATGAAGAGAAGTTATTCAAATTATTCAAGCTATATATTCGTATTTATTCAAGCTATATATTCATTTTTATTAATATACCTCTAAAGATATTGATGAGGAGAAGTTATTCAAGATATATATTCGTATTTATTAATATACCTTGAATAAGTCTTTATTAATATAAAAAAAAGGTATTTATCTTTATTAATATAAATTTATAATCGTATTTATATATTTTTGAAAATATTTATTTATAATATCCTATTTTAATAATTATATGAGGATAAGGTGTCTTTCAAGGATCGCTCATCAATAGGCCAAGGCAAACCTTTAATATACAAAATTACATAAAATAGTAAAGCAAGTAAAATATTAAAAAAATTAAATTAATATAGTTTAGCGACGAAAAATAT
The DNA here is from genome assembly GCA_029783825.1 of Sapria himalayana. NCBI lineage: Eukaryota > Viridiplantae > Streptophyta > Magnoliopsida > Malpighiales > Rafflesiaceae > Sapria > Sapria himalayana. The sequence goes on along the minus strand of JAREIK010003760.1, from coordinate 81,155 downwards.
ACCTAGCACAAATAGCTATGGGAAAATTCCTAGTTAAATGCATATATTTTGTGAAAATTATCATTAAGGAATAATTGCTTGCAATTAAATATAAAATCATAAAAAAAAATTTCAGATAATTATTTAGATACAAATTTGTTTAAATCTACATAGCTAAGAAAATTCCGTCGCTAAAGCCATTGCTTAAATTACCCCCATTCTTTGCATGAAAATCTATGATAATATTAGCAAGGGAAATTTATCAATCAAAAATTTTCATCTCTAATTAATCAGAAATCCATCACATATTTTTAATTCAATGTAAAATCTGACATCACATACTATTCCCTAGCTAAACCACAGCAAATTATCAAGAGATTTTTTTTCTAGCTAAATTTCAATAGCTAAATAGACATTTTCTTGTAGTGATCTATCTATATATCTATTTGTCTATCTTTATATCTATCGGTCTATTTTTCTATCTATCAATCTGCCTATTTTTTTATTTGTCTATAAGTATATATGTCTATTTGTCTAACTATCTAAATGTCTATCTATCTATTTATCAATTTGTCTGTCTATTTATGTATCTATGTATCTATCTATCTATATGTATGTTTGTTTGTCTATCTATTTGTATGTCTGTCTGTCTATCTATCAACAAGTCTATATATCTATCTGGCTATCTGCCTATTTGTCAATCTGTCTATCTATCTTTTATCTATATGTCTATCTGTGCATCTTTCTATCTATCTATCTATCTATTTGTCTATCTATCTTTCTATCTATCTGTCTATATGTCTATCTATATATCTGTCAATTTGCCTAACTTTCTATCTATCTAGCTATCTATCTATGTATCTATCTATCTAACTTTCAATCTTTCTATATTTCTATCTTCTATGTGTCTATCTGTCTATCTCTATATCAATCTATCTATCTATCTATTTGTATATCTATCTATATATCAATCTGAATACTTGTCTATTTGTCTATCACTATCTATCTGGCTATCTGTGTATATTTATATCTATATATCTATCTATCTATCTATTTATCTATCTATTTATCTATCTGTTTGTCTATCTATCTGTTTGTCAATCTACTTATCTATCGATCTGTCTATCTATCTATATATCTAATTGTCTATCTATCTATTTGTCTATTTGTCTATCTATCTATTTGTCAATCTATCAATGTGTCTATCTATTTGTCAATCTGTCTATCTATATACCTGCCAATCTGTCTATCTGCCTATCTACATATCTATTATCAAACATTGTATCAATTTGTCTACCTACCTATCTATCTATTTGTCTATCTATATCTATCTATATATCTATTTTTTATTTGTCTATCTGTCTAAATATCTATCTGTCTATTACTCTATCTGTCTATCTATAAATCTATCTTTATGTCTATCAAACTATCTATCTATCTGTCTATATGTGGATGTGTCTATATGTTTATCTATATAACTATATATCTATCTATATATTCATCTATCTTTCAATCTATCTAGTTTTATATCTTTTTATCTATATAATTATCAATTTATATATCTATCTATCTGTCTGTCTTGTGTTTGTCTATATTTCTATTTGTCTTTCTATCTATCTATTTATATGTCTATCTATTAATATGTCAATCTGTCAATCTATCTATTTGTCTATCTATCTGTCTGTCTTTCTATCTATCTGTCTATCTATATATCCATCTTCTGTCTATCTTTCAATCTATAAATTAATCTATATATCTATTTGTCTATCTGTTTATCAATCTATTTGTTTATATGTGCATCTGTCTATCTGTCTATTAATCTATTTAACTATCTATCTATCAATATATCAATATATCAATTTGTCTATCTATTTATATGTCTATTTGTCTATATGTCTATCTATCTATCTATTTTTCTTTCTGTGTATCTATCTTTCTGTATGTATGTCTGTCTATCTATTCATCAATCAATCAATCTGTCTATCTGTCTATCTATCAACTATCAATATATATATCTATTTATTTATCTATTTATCTATTTATCTATCTATTTGTCTATATATCTATATGTCTATCTATCAATCTATCTATTTGTCTATTTGTCTATTTTTCTATTTGACTATCTGTTTAATTGTCTATATGTCTATCTGCCTAATTGGTTATTTGTTTATAAATCTATATGTCTTTCTCTCTATTTTTCTATTTTTCTATATGGCTATCTAGATATCTAGTTATATGTCTATTTGACTATCTGGCTATCTGGTTATCTATCTATCTATTTAGTTGTTTATGTATCAATCAATTAATCTATCTATCTATCTATATGTCTCTTTATCTATCTATATATCTATCTATCTATCGATCGATTTATCTATCTATCTATCTATTTATATATTTATCTGTCTGGCTATCTATGTATCTATCTTCTGTCTATCTATCTATTTATCTACCTGTCTATTTGTCAATCTATTTATCTGTCTATCTATTTATCTATATGTCTATATATCTTTCTATTTATCTATTTGTCTATCTGTCTATCTATCTTTATTTTTATCTGTATATCTATAAATATATTTATTTGGCTATATTTCTATTTGCATATATGCCTATATGCAAATCTACCATTCTCCCTATTTGTATGCCTGTGTATCAATCTATCCTTCTATATGTCTATCTGTCTATATGTCTATCTGTAATTTTTTTATCTATATATATATATATCTACATGTCTATCTTTCTATCAATCTATCTATTTGTCTATTTGTCTATCTATGTGTCTAAATATATATTGTCTATATGTCTATCTCTCTCTCTCTCTATTTATTTGTCTATCTATCTATATATTTACTTATCTGTCTATGAATTTATCTGTCTATCTATTTTTCTACCTATCTATTTATTTACCTATATGCCTATCTTCCTATCTGCTTATCTGTCTTTCTGTCAATCTGTCAATTTGTCAATCGATCAATCTGTATATTTAACTATCTATCTATTAGTCTATTAGTCTATTTGTTTATCTATCTATCTACCTATATTTCTATCTATCAATCTATGTATTTGCCTATCTGTCTATTTGTCTATCTGTCTATCTATCTATCTGTCCATATGTCTATCTTTTTATCAATCTATCTGTCTATCTGTCTATTTGTCTATCTATTATCTATTTATCTATCTGTCTTTTGTTATCTATCTATATACCTACCTATATATCTATCTATCTATAAATCTATTTAAATGTCAATCAATCAATCAATCAATCTATGTATATGTCTATCTTTTTAATTGTCTATTTCTATATCTATCTATCTATCTATATGTTTATCTATCTATATTTCTATCTATCAATATGTCTATCTTATTATGTGTGTGTGTGTGTGTGTCTTTCTTTTTATCTATCTATATATCTATTTCTCTGTTTATCTATCTGTCTATATATCTATATATTTGTCTATATGTCTATCTTTCTATCTATCAATCTACTTATATGTCTATCTATCAATCTGTCAATTAATCAATCTATCTGTCTATCTATCAATATATATATATATGTCTATCTATCTTTGTGTCTATCAGTATATCTCTCTATCTATCTATCTATCTATTTGTCTATCTATCTATCAATCCATCTGTCAATCTATCGATCTAACTACACTACAATAAAATGTTTATTTAACGAGGGAATAATAGATAGGGATCAATCCCTAGCTAAATAGTTAGGGATTAGCTAGTGAATAGCAAGGGATTTATGTTTTTTCATTTAAATAACAATTTGCAACGGATTAGCGATGGATTAGTGGCAGAATATTTTCATAAATTCCGTTCAAGAAAAGTGGGTAAATTAAGCAAGGGATTAGCGACAGAGTAACGAAGGAATAATTTAGTCATTTCTCCTCAAAAATGGGAAATTTAGCAACAGATTAGCGATGAAATATTTTTGAAATTTTTTTTCAATAAAAACGAGGAATTTAGTAACGGATTAATGACGAATCAGTGATAAAGTATTTTCGTAAATTATGCTCAAGAAAAGTGGGGTATTTAATAGTGGATATAGCGAAGGAATTCCCTAGCTAATAAAATGCGGAATATTGTGTGGATTTAGCGACAGAATTTCTCTAGCTTATAAAATATGGAATTTAGTGATGGATTTAGCGATAGAATTTTTCTAGCTAATTACATCCGGAACATAACGACATATTTCAGTGACAGAATTCCCTAGCTATTTATATCAAAAACATAGTGATGGATTTTAGCGATTGAATTTCCCTAGATAAATACTTCCTGAAATAAAGCTACCTTTTTAGCGACAGAATTTCTCTTGCTAATTACATACTGAATATAGTGATAGATTTTAATGACAGAACTTCCTTAGCCAATTATTTCCTGAATATAGTGATGGATTTAGTAAGAGAATTTTCCTATCTAATTAAATTTGAATATATAGTTGGATTTGGCGAGGGAACTTCCATAGCTAATTAAATCCGAAATATAGCGACGAATTTAGTGACTGAACTTTCCTAGCTAATTAAATCCCGAACATAATGACGGATTTAGCAATGGAATTTCCCTAGCAAATATTTATTTATTTAATTTTTTTTAATTTATTATTAGTTATAATATTTTATTTAATTTTGTTTATTAAATATATGTTAATGGGCTATAGATGAGCCATCCTTGAAAGTTACAATCTCCACGTAAACTTATAAAAAAAGGATATTATAAATCAATAATTAAAAAAATTTAAAAATACAAAAAAATTATATTAATAAGGACTAAAATAACTATTTTTATAATGTATTAATTTTTTAAAAAATTATACAAAAAATTTTGCTAAAATTTTTAATAAAGAAACTTAAAAATTTGTATTAAAGTAACATTAAATAATTAATTCAATAAGTATAATTGTTTTTTTCGACATTTTAAAAATTAAAGTAACATACATTAAAATTTCTACTAATATAAATGTAAATTAATTCATTGTATGATAAAATAAAAAATATTTTCAAAAATATCTGAATTGACGAATAAACTAGTAAATATTAATATTATTATAAGTATAAAATAAATTTTATGATTATAGGAAACTTATAAAAAAACAATTAATATAAAATTTGAAAATCTTGAAATATAATAAAAATATAAATGTTTTAATTGAAGTTAAAAGAAAATAAATTAATATTTAAAAATAAATAAATAGATGTTTGCCACTACTAAAATTTATAAGAATATAACAATTGAGTAATATTTTTAGGATTAGATTTTAACATTCTCTCTTTATTAAATTAACCAATATAACTTTTTTAATTATCTTCTAACTTTAAGTAATTTTTTGATTTTAAAAAATTATTAATGATATCAAATAATAAGAAATTTTATGCCTTTAAAATTATTTCATATTATCTTCATAAAAATTAATATGAATTCTTAAAAATTTATAACCATAAAATATAAATTCTTATATATTTTTTAAAATTAAGTGCATTTTATAACTCTTAGAAGAGTGACTAGAATACAAATCATTTTTTCATGTATATTTTATTATATGAAGTTTGTTAATTTTATAGCTATTTGATATTTTTTTAAGGCTAAACATATATTTTTTAAATTTGTTTATATATATATTGTTTAATTAATATTATAAAAAAAAATTGTAAGGTATTTTTTTTTCATGTGTACCTTGCTACACGCACATTAATTTTGTTGAAAAAATTTTGATAGTAAATAAAATAAATGAGTCTTTTTGTATTATATATATATTTTTTGTTTATTTAATGTTTTTATCATTAAAAATATAAATATTTTGATATTAAATAAAATCACTTGTCGAGATTCTAGAGACTACTCTAACAAGCGGAGCACAAGCCCTCCCCAGTTCTCCATCTATCTCTTGACACCGATGCATCAAAACATATTCAAAGATTAGGCGATAATTTGTTATTGATTTGAGACATGTTTTCTACCCTAATTCTTCATCGATTATTTTAATGCAAGAGTTTTTGTTTTGATTCTTTTAATTTTTTTTTTCCGAAATTCTTCTTTTTTAATCACCATTATATGCTTGGATTGCTTATATAAACTAATTCCTATACATACATAATGCATTTGTGATGCAATGTGTTCTCATTGTGTGGTAGTTGATGGTGCACAGTAGGTATGCCGACTTTATTTCCTTTATTTTCCACACGACATTATTCTATTTTTCTTAGTTTAATCACAAAATTGGTGCTGGTGTTTATTTTGGGCAGTGTGTATATAACACATAAATATATAAGTGTATTTTATTATATCTATAACTATAAAAATAGTATACATAAACATAACTATATGTAAATATAACAACATATATTTAATATATATATATATATATATATATATATATATATATATATATATATATATATATATATATATTACTATATATAAATGTATTCAACAATATGTATGTCAACATATTACTATATATAAATGTATTTATCTACATCAATACCTATACATAGCCATATATCTAAATATATATAATTACATTAAAAACAAATTATAACTACACCTACAAAATGTATAACTACATGCTTCAGAAACATAATATCTATTTAAATCATTCATCTCATTCATATAAATATTTTTTTGATATTGTATAAATCTTTAGCATTTTCCAATATATTATAGGAACTTAAATTTAATTTTGTCTACCTTAAATGTATTTTTAATGTATTTTTATATGTTTGTATAAATCATTATGATTTAATATGTTTAGGGTTTGTATTTTTGTTTCACTAAATATCATTTAACTAAAATTGATTTCTAAAAAAAATGTGTTTTTGTTAAAATTCATGTTGTAAATTTCAAAACAAATAACAATATGTTTGTGTAATAAATATTATAAAAAATTCTAAATTATATTTGTGATGTAGTTTCAATTTACAAAGATAAAAGTTTAAAAATAAAATTTATTTACAAAATAATTTGCACCTCATAAAATATAATATGTTATATTTATTCTAAATAAATAAAGTTTGAAATGTATCTATTAATTACAAAAAAAACATTGTCATGTATTCAATTTGAAAAAAGAAATTTAAAAATAATTAATTTAAAAAAACAAATTCATATATTTTAATGATCATTTATATATTTTGAATAAAATAAAAAAAATAATAACATGTAGAAATATTTACTCATGTATTTATATGGTAATCTGCTTTGTCTGAACATAATTAAAGAAATATTTGATTTTTTACAAAACATTAAAGACATGTATTTATATGTACTTCATTATATTTGTTTGAATTTTATAGTTTCTAAAAAATTATTAATAACAATAAATAATAGGTAGAAATTTAGAATATATATTAATATTTTAATAAAAAAATTATTTGGAAAAACAAAAACAATATTATCTATTTATGACCTATATTTTAATTTTTAACATAATTATAAAAACAACATAATTTACAAATATATTAACTTCATTTATTTATATGAGTATGATGATAGTTATTTTAATATACATATTAAAAAAACAACTATTTGAATAAAATGGAAGCTCATATATTTTATTCATAATTTCATTTTATGCATTAATATGCTTCACACACACACACACGCGCGCGCGCGCGCACTCACGCACACACACGCACGCACAATTATTTGTTTTAAATATAAATAATTTACAATATTTTTTAAATCGTGTATAATATAAAATATTTTATTTTAATTATTAATAACAATTAAAATAAAATTTTAATTATTAATTGTTATTAATAACAATTAATAACAAATCAAATAATAATTATTTGATTTGTTGCTCTATTGATTTGTTGTTGTTAGGTAACCAAACATTTTGATTGATTAATCTTGTCATAGAGAAAATTTTATCATTAAAGGAGACCATAGTTAGTCTTACGAGACCTTAGTTTCTCATTTAGAGATGATTTGTAGAATATATATTACCAACCTCAAGACCATTTAGCTTGTAGAAAATTGTATATTGATGTTGTATCATGGTTGGTGTGTGAGATATTTATATCACTATGCTCTATCAAATCATGGAAGTTGTCAATAATGGCAAATCAACCATTCAAACATATGCTCTAACAAATGGATTTTTATATGTTGTAAGCTAATTCTCTTTTTTATTAATCTTGAAAAATTGGTAATTAATCTACCCTTTATACTCTATTTGCAATTAGATACTCATCTATTAGTAAGCTTTCTCAATTGAACTTTAATCAATATTTTTATCTTTGATTAATGAGAAAGTATAATGAAATATACTATAGACCATGTTAAAGATAAAGCATAGTGACATATTATCTCATCTATAAATGAGCATTCTCATTTGAAAGTAAAATATCATTTGTGGTAGGAGCAGTACAAGAAGAAGAAGTGAAAAAGATGAAGAAGAAGCAGTAAGAGAAGGAAAGAAAGGTTAAGATGATGAAGAAATTTGAGCAGCCTTGTAGCTCTTAAGTAGCAATTACATCCATTACAAGAAATCCTAATCATTCTAATCTGCAAATAGAAAAAAATATTTGGCATGCATCTCTTAAATTACAAAATAAAATAACAAAAACAATTTAATATTATACATTGATACCACTAAAAGGTCGGAATATTGCTCTGAGAAGTATTTTCTTAAATTAGTTCAATTTTAAAATTTTATTAAATAGATTTTCTCGACAATGAAAGTAGTATTCTATATAATTTGTTGCATCCAAAAACAGCACTAACTTTTATCTAACTTTGCAAAAAAAAAAGGAATTCCTCCACGACACTAATAATAATAATAATACTTAATATTTTTATCCTTAATCTATATATATATATATATATATATATATATATATATATATATATATAAAATGGATAAATATGTTATGGAATCCAAAAAAAAATATCTATGATTTGGTTTATATTTTACTATCCATATTCGGATACATATATATTCGGATACTCATAATTATCCCAATATAATTTTAAAAAAACATTATGCATAAATGCATTTTAGCTTACTCAGTATGCAAAAATGAGGTAATGCATATGTTTATGCATATAGAGTATTTATGAACTCCATATGCATATGTTTTTGTTTATGAAATAATAAGTTTCTACATAAACTCATATGCATACTTGAGTATATGCAATTCGTATAAAAAAAGAAAGGTAATTATCAGTATAGGAATTTGGAATACCCAAATCATAAATATTTTGGATTTGGGTCCCCAAATGTTATATTAAAATTAAAAATTGTAAAAAAATATAATTATTTTCATGTTGGTTCCCCTTAACATTTTTTCCTATAATATTATAACTTTTATCCACTTTTGTTGCATGGAAATGCATCGATTTTGTTTATCTCACATAGGTTTTTTAAAAATATTAAATCTAAAATAATAGTTTCAGAAATCAAAAATCAATTTTTGATTCTCATAGAGTTTACCAAAATATACTTCTTTAAAGAACAATAATACGTTAAAACCTAGGGCTTACGCCCATTTAATGATGACACCAACCATCCAACTAGTAACTTTTTAGAAATCTTGAATTAAAAAATCTTTATCATTATACTACAAGTAGGATTTGATTATTTTAAATGTTTAGAATTATTAGTATTTGTGTAACTATATGTATACCCACATGTAACTATATTTATAATTACATGTATAATAACATACTATATTATATTTAACTATATGTGTATAACTATGTATAAATATTTATAAAACTATATATAAATATTTGTATAATTATATAACACTCTACAACAATCAATATAATTATATTTATAACTATTTATACACAAATGTAAATCTAGATATTTATTGATAACTTTATATATTTGTGTATAACTATTTGTATGAATATATTTATATATAACATTATGTTTGAATATATAAAAATATTAATAGCTATATATACTATATGGATAATAACATATAACTATAAATAATTGTATATTATTATATATATAACTATAACAGCTTTATACATAATTATATTTAAATATATGATTTACATCTTATATTTAATATACATTTGTATATATTAGTTTATAAAAATGTATTTTACTATATCTATATCTATACATATCTATATGTATAAATATATAAAATTATATGAATAAATATATATACATGCATGTATAAATATAAGTATAACTATATGTGTAACTAAATGTATAACCACATGTAAATATATTTATAATTACATGTATTAAAACATAAAACATTATGTTTAATTATATGTGTATATATATAAATATTTATAAAACTAAATAAAATTTAATATAATTAAATAAAACTATATTTTTAACTATTTATACATATATGTATACATATATGTAAATCTATAGATTTGTTTATAACATTGTATATATTTATGTATAACTAAATATAACTACTCGTATGAATATATATATATATAACTAAATGTTTAATGATATAAATTTTTATTACTATATATATTATATGTATAATAACATATAACTATAAATAATTTTATCTTTCTATATGTATACCTATAAAAACATTATACATAACTATATTTAAATATATAATTAAAACTTTTATTTAATATACATTTCTATATATTAGTATAAAAAATATATTTTAGCATTTCCATACCTATATATAACTATATGTATAAATATATGAAATTATATGAAAAGATTTATATACATACATTTATAAATATATGTTTAACTATATGTGTAACTATATGTATAACCACATGTAACTATATTCATAATTATATGTATAAAACATATAACATAATGTTTAACTAAATTTGTATAACTATATATAATTATTTGTATAACTATAAAAACTCAATATAAATAAATATAACTTTATTTTTAATTAAGTAAACATATATGAATACATATATGTAAATCTATATAATTGTTTATAACTCTATATATATTTATTTATATTTACTTATAACTACTTGTATGCATATATCTATATATAATTATATGTTAAACTAAATGTAACTATTTATAACTACATTTACTATATGTATCCTAACATATAATTATATATGGAATAATACTATTTTGTTGCACCAACTTGAAATAAAACGGCTAAAGATATAATATCAACAATATGTAAGCACATAGCATGGGAGTGTCCGTTAACAGGCTCATATATGGTATAATACAAATAAGGGTCGTACACTTACCTAATCCGAGCCCTTAGGCCTAAGGCTCAAATATGAACTTATGTATAACAAAAAATGTAATATTTGATAGGTTTGTACTGAAGAACATATATTTTCTTTTATATAATTCTTCATTCTAACACTGCACTCTCTAGGTGTCTCTCTCTCCCTCTATAATTCTTTGTCTTTCTCTTCCACTTTTTCTTTGTGCCACACTCTCTCGTGTTATTTTTTTCTGGATATTCTTTCTTGCTTGTTCTCTCTCTCTCTCTCTCTCTCTCTCTCTTTCTCTCCCCCTCTCTATCCCTCTCTCCCCCTCTCTCCCTTTCACCTTTTCTCTCCCACTCTCTCTCCCTCCTTTTCTCTCCCTCTCTCTCTTTCTCTCCCCCCATCTCTCGATTTATCTACCCCTCTCTCTCCCCACCTTATATATATATATATATATATATATATATATATATATATATATATATATATCTCTCTCTCTCTCTCTCTCCCTCTCCTCCTTCAAACATTAAATGTATTTTGTTGCTTTCATTTCTAGTGCATTATTGTACTTTGCACCCTTTATCTAGTATAACTATGATATCTTTTAATCTTTATCATGCTAAAAATTATGTTATCTATTAATGTAGATTGTGCAAATAGCTTGCCTTTATATTCATGATATTTAAATTTTAAATATTCATCTGTAAGTAATTTTATTTTATTCTTTGTATATTTTGAAGTAATAGAATGTTTTATTTATCTTAATGATTGGGCATTATTTTATGTAAATAAAATAGGGAAAAATTAGCTCAGATCGTTAGTGGATGTACAAAAGGGTTATTAATGGATTTTTGAATAATGATTTTTGACTAGGCTTGAAACTTTCATCAATTTTGCATGTAGTTAATCGAGATTAAAGGATGGAGAAAAATTAAGTGTAAATGTAATCATTGAAAGTGTCATAATATCCTTTTTCGTGATGAAAACACTATACGATATTATTTGGCAAAATATGGCTTTGTGCCAAATTATTTTGTTTGGATTTATCATGGGGAAAGTACAAAGGCTCTGAATATTGACTAAAATGAAGGTATTAAATCATTTGCTTGTGGTGAAGAATCATCAAACACATACCATAGAATGATCATGGAAGCTGCTAGTCCTGACATTAATATGTATTACGTGGATGAACTACCTAATCCTGAAGCTCATAAATTTTATGAAATGCTTAAAGCTGCAGATAAAGAGTTGTGGCCTGGTTGTAAAACACATTCACAATTGTCACTTTTGGCTCGACTAATGAGCATTAAGTCAGAAAATCATGTCTGAGAAATTATTTGATGTTACTGTCAGTGATTTTTTTATATTGTTATGATTGCTTGTTTTCTATGTTATTTATTTATTTGTACAGTTTTATTCAATCTCACAAGTGTTCAACTATAATTACAAAGGCTTTCATGAAAATGGTTGATGCCAAAGCTTTCTCCTAGAAAAAAGTTTCTCAATTGATAAAGGAGTCATATTTTAATGATTTTCAAGTAAAAATAACAAAACAAAAGAATTAAAAAATAATTATCTAACTACTTAACTTTTATGATGGTTATTATTCAAGTAGTAAATAATTATGTTTTTATTGTTAATATAAATTCTTTTCTCATTTTTTTATAGAATAAGTGCACATTGCCACCCAAATTTGATGGAAAGATAAAGTCATTATGGGAGATCAAAGTAGCTCAATGGTATTCTGATTTTGTTTATAAATTATAGAAAATTAAAAAAGACATAATTTTATATTCGAGGAAGACTGGCCCAAGTAGCTTAATTATTGGGAGTAGCCAGAGGTGAAGAAAAAAAATTAGATATTGCCAGCAAAAAATCGACGAAGTGAGGTTGCTGGACTAGGTACTTGAATCTGCCGACACACAAGAGGTTCAAAATCGAGCATCGAGCAGGCTCGAGATTTGGTACAAATTTAAAATTCTAAACATATCTATATTTTGTGGTTGTCCTAATAGTCCAATATATATAATCTCTGCTTAGTTTAAATAATTTTGTTAATTTTTTTTATCATTTGTTTTTTTATGAATTAATAAAAACATATTCTAGGCTGGAGAATTAGGCCGAGATCCAAATTTATATGGGATTTTTAGGAAGATACATGTGAAGAAAGTGGATGGTCAGTATGTTGACAACAAGTCTTAGATGATTGTAGTAAGAAATTGTTATATTAATTAGACACTATAAAACTACAATACATTATAAAAATTATTTTGAATGCAAAATTTTTATTCTATTTTTTGTAAATCTAGAATAGTTTTTATCTTCATTTTATCTCAGAACCTAATGGAGGAACGTGTGACAGCTACTCATCAACAAGTTGAGGGTTCTATGAATCTTCAACCAATTGACTATGATCCAATTTATTTGGAGATAATAGGAGGTCGAAAGAAGCAGCGAGTGCACGAAATCAGCTCTAAGGGAGTGACATTTTGTTGTAGCAGTCATGCTTCTAATTCATTTGTCTCAGCAATGGTGGATGAAGTGGTCGAACAACAAGCATGGGAAACAAATGAAGGTATTGTAGATATGGAGACCGAACTAAAAAAGAAGGATGAGCAGATAAATAATTTGATGGAAGAAATGCATGAAATTAAATAAATTTAAAAAGCAATGCAACAGCAAATGTCTTATATGGAGTCACAGTTAGCGGCATTGGCACATCATATAGCATTCTGAGATCCAGCTGCGAATCCTCGCAGGAAAGGTTAGCATTCCCTATAAATTATGAGAATGATTTAGTAAGAAAATTATTTATGAACTATTATTTATTTTTGTCTATGTGTAGTAAATAATTATGATATTTTTGTTGCAAGTATCAATTTTTTTATTCTAGTTTTGTTATTTATTTTTTCGATTAACCAAATTGTGAATCATTGCATGACACATTATGTGAGAGAAAAGAAAAAATCCTGATTCAAAGTATTCTAACATTTCCATGGTCCTTCCAATTCATGGGTCCCATATTTAACGATTTCAGCTTTATAAAAAAGAGGGCTAGCTTATCTTATCTTTATTTTTCGAAAAACATTATATTTTTATACTCTCTTTATCTCTAAACATAATTGCTGGACATCTTTTGGATTTTTGGGGAAGCTGTATAAGAATAAACTTTAATTTTTGGTTGTTCATGTCTATAATATTTGTTTATATATATATGTGAATATATTTTTGTGTCTCTTAATATTTTAGGTAGAGTTTTACCCTAATATAGGTATGTAAAAGCCCATAATCAGCACCGGAAATAGTGGTTGAGGTGACATCAGTAGTAGCTATGACAAAAGCGGCAGTAGTGCCATAAAAGGCAGCAGCAGCTACTGCACCGGCAGTGATAGTAGCGGCTGCTGCACCGGCAGTGACTGCAGCAACAGCAGTAGCATGAGCAGCAGTAGCGGCAACAACATCGGTAGTGGAAGTGGTAGCGGTAGTGGCCATGGCAGTGGTATTGCAGCAATATATATTTATCAAAAGATAGTTATTTTTTATTTATTTTGATTTGATTTGGTGGTTTAAATTTCTTACTGATATGGTACCGCATTGTTTTTCTTACGAAGCTTGTATAAGTGAACACATTTCAACAAACATGAAGCACCGTGACTCAGACAGCATTTTCGCAGCAGAAAGTTGGTGATCGGAGTAGTGAGAGAGAAAACAACATCAATGCATTGATAGATTATACTTTATGCACATTCGGTAGATACATTGATTAATAAGATGTAATATAATTTTTATGATTTTTTTGTTTTTGTTATTTAAAATATTATATTAGAATAAGTTATTGAATCAATTTTTTTTTAATTTAAAATTCTCTTTTATAGTATCTGTTTTTAGTAAATTTATTTTTAAAATATTAAATTATTTAATTAATTTTTTTTAAAACTGTATTATATTCAACTGTAATTTTTTTTGTTCATGTCTATAATAACTATTTTTATATATCTGTGAATATGTTTGTGTTTGTCCAAAAATTTTGGGTAAAGTTTAAGTCTATTATAGGTATGTAAAAGCATATTATCATTAGAGGTAGCTGCGGTGCACCGTCAAAGCGGCGGTAGCATCGGCAGTGACGGTAGAGGTGGTAGTGGTGCAAGAAGCATTTGCAACGGCAGTGGCAGCAGCAGCACCTGCAGCGTCGTCGATAGGGGCGGCAACAACTGCAGTGGCAGTGGAGGCAGCAGCTGCAACGAAGGCAACGGAGACAGTAGAGGAAGAGGCAGCAGTTGTGGTAGCAACTGAAGCCACTACAGCGGAGGCAGCGGAGGAAGCGGCGACATAGGAGGCAGAGGCAGCGGCTGTAGTGGAAGCAACAGCTGCACTAGAATTAGCGGCAATAGTGGCAGTAGTAGCAGTAGTAGCAGCTGCACAGTAAGCTGCGGCAGCACCGGAAGCAGCTACAGCATCGGCAGTGGCGGTAGCAGCGACGACAGCAGCCGCAACAGCATGCAGCAGAAACTCCAGCACCGGGGGTAGTGGTAGCAATAGCCGTAGCGGCCAGTGGCCGCAGCTTCGGCAGTAGTGGCAGTGGTGGCAGCTACGACAATAGTAGTGGTATTGGTAGTGACGGCGGCAATAGCAGCAGTGGTAGGAAAGGCAGCTGGAGTAGCAGCAACATCACCTATTGAGATATATACGTACGAATAAAGTAAGTATATACATACATTTAATACTATAGTATTTTATGTACGTATATACTGAGTATATCTATACTTAGTTAATATGTAGACTTAATAATGCTATTTATATGTACATATAGTGTAGTAATATATGTACGAGTGAATTGTTAGTATATATTTACATATATACTTTAGAATTATATTTGTATCAAAATATATCTTTTTTTTGACCTAGTGGTTTAATTTTCTACAGATATCATGCCACATTGTTCCTCATACAAAGCTTCTATAAGTGATGAGTTTTTTTCACTAGATATTACGTGCCGTGACTCGGATAGCTTTTTCGTAGTATAAAAATGATGATCGGTGGAGCAGAGGGAGAGAAAGCAACGTCAATGAATGGATATATTATACTTATGCATTGTCGGTAGATACATTGATGAATAAAAATTAAATTTTATTATTTTTTTGTTTCAATTATATAAAATATTGAATTTGAATAAGATATTAAATGATTTTATTTTTTGTTTATTATAAATTATTTATAGTTTCAATTTTTATTCAATATAATTTAAAAATAATAAATTATTTAATTAAAAAAATTTAAAATTTTTTAAATTCTGTAAATATTTTTGAAATTAAAATAGCTAGGAAAAATTTGCTAGCTAATTTAGCTATGGAAATATTAAATAATTAGCAACGGATATTCCGTCGCTAATTTTCTAATGCTAGGTACTTTAGCTAGTAATCCAGCCATCATTATTTTTGTTTAGCGATGGAATATTTCATGTATCTTGTTATTTTAGCAACGGAATTTTTCTTTTTTAGCGTGGGAATTTTCCATTGCTTATTTTTTAGCTAGGGAAAATTCTGTAGCTAAAATTAGCAAGAAGTACTTTAGAAACGGACACGATCCATTAGTATTCCATCCATATTTACCTTTTAGCAACGGAAATTTCCCATATAGCTAGGGAATTGTCCCTAGCTATATGGGATTTTTCTTGTAGTGTCATGTTGCCTTTATTCTAGGCAATGATCCTAAGACACTAAAAAAATACGCTCAAGGTTCTCCATCGGCATAGCTTCCATGCAAGAAGAACTTGCTACTATTCATGCTAATAACACTTAGGACATTAGTGTCCAAACCTTCTAATGTTAATGTTATTGGAAACAAATTAGTATATTGCACCACATTCAAAGAATCTGATATGATTGATTATTTATGATAATCTAAATGTTATTCACACTTATTACATAATCATATTTTTCATGCTTGAATCAAACACATTAAAATTAACTATCATTTTATTCATGAAAATACATCAATTTTGGTTCCAAGAAGTAACCTACCTTTTCCCACTCTAGTGCATAAACATAATATTACGCCATGGTCACTACTGTTGCTGATCTCATGTGACTTCAATATCTTCTCCATGACCTTGGCATTCAACTCGAACATAAACCTCTCCTCCTTTGTGACAATCAAAATGTTATTCACTTATTACATAATCATATGTTTCATGCTTGCATCAAATACATTGAATTGACTATCATTTTATTCATGAAAATATAATGTTCAGAATCTTTTAACTCTGTCTTCTTTCCTCTAAACAAATTATCGCTATTTTCATGAAAGTTTACAATACCTCTTATTTAATGACTTTCAATACAATTTTAGTACTCATTCGAACACACTACGGATAAAACCAAATAGAGAAAGATCTAGCAAAGAAATATTTTAAGAGATGACTATCACCAGCAACAATCTTCATTTTACTAAAATATCATTTTATATTTTCTATTTTCCTAGAATCATAATCAGAATATGATCTTTGGTTCAAAAATATGTCCTTTCTTTCTATATTTTATTTTCTAGCCATTGTCTTCTTAGTGCATAAAAATATATGTAATACTATAAATTAAACAAGCAAGTAATTATTTTTTCATTTAATCATGATTTAAGATCACCTTTATCACATATATGTAAATTTATATGTACATGTATATCATTCATAACATCCACATATACATATATACATCAAATATAACAGCATCAATATATCTATATATATTATAGATTTTCATACATATATGCATATGCATATATTCTTATATATGATGTTATGTGTTTGTGTGTGTGTATATTTATATGCATTAAATTTCTAATATATATATATATATATATATATATATATATATATATATATAAACAATGTATATTAATTTAGTTTTATGATGATTTTTTTGCAATGTATGTGGTATTTGAAGGAATCTAGAACATTATCCAATACATTTGATGGAGGGATAATAATATATGATATATTTTCAATGATAATTACTTGACATTGTTAGAATATTTTTTGATCGACTTAAAAGTTTTCCATAAAATATTATGAAAATCTGACCTTTCTAACTATTTTGTTTGAAATGTGATAAATATTCATGATTTTTTATCCTTTTATATTTTTCTTATATTTTTATATATTGGTGATTTATTTTCAAATCATTTTAGGATAACTTTTTATGACTTCAAATATTTATGAATATTTTTTTATTTTTTAAAAATTCTACATGTTCATATTTTAGTTTTATATAACATATTTAAATCATTAAAAGTGTACGTTGTTTAACTTTTTTACTAGCAAGTGTAATAAGAGTTTTTTCTCGTATTCAAAATGAATAATAATTTGTGGACTTATATAAAAATATCTACATTTCTATTTTGATGAAGCAAGATTGATTTTATGATGTCAAATTTAAATGAATTGTTTTAGAATTATAATAAAAAAAAATCAAGCTTCAATAAACAAAAGTTAAAATATATCAAAATAAATCATGTATCATTAAAACTCATATATCATTAAACAAATGTTTGATATTATTGAATATTATTGAAAATTATCAATTTGTATAAAAATCAAACAAATAAAATTGAAGATCATTGATATGTGGGGAAAAGTCTACTATGGGTGGGTGAAGATTCATTTGCTTGCTCTTTCATTTGAGAGCTCCTCTTGCTCATTTATAAAGAGTTTTTTTTTCATTTTTTATCATCCAAATCTTAAGTGTTATTAGTTTGTATTTTATTTTATTGGTTTTTTTTCATTATTTCTTATGAATTTTTCTATTTCAGATTATTTGATGTATGTTTTATTTTTGTAACACCAACACATATAATTTAATCATGAACTATAACAAATATGTTAACATATCTTAGATTCTTATTGAAAATTATTTGAAATTGATCAAAAAAAAAATTCATATGCAATAATAAAAAGTCGTATCATTTATAAAATTTGAATGTGATTGAATAACATGGAATTGTCATCAAATGCTATCAAACATATTCAATCCTTCTCAAGTAATACCAAGAGAATCATTGAATATTGCTCATTGAAATAAAATCATATATTATTATAAAATTACAAAATTATCATTGAAACTAAATAGATTCAATAAAAAAATTAACAATAGATTTTCATTAAATATACATTTTATAAAGACATCAAATAAAATGAATCTGTCAGGATGTACAATAATGTATTAATGTTATTTGATTCATGGAATATATAACTTAAGTCATTTTTATCCTAAGATATGAATATATTCATATTTTATAATGAATACCTTGTTATCATCTTTATGGTTCTAGATATGAATATGAGTAATTCAAATAAGTTAGAGGTAAGTGATAAGTTAGAGCAATAAGAATAACTTTTTAAAATATTTAGACATCAATTATTGTTCTACTTTTTTAGAGGATATGAAGAATCTAGATGCATTGACTTGTAAAAATTATATAAAATTTTTTTCGTGATATCAAAAATATCTCGTGATTTTCTGATCTTTACTATATTTATTGTATATTAAGTCTATCGTATTTATGATTGTAATATTATTTTAAATAGGAAAATTAAAATAACAATCAATATTATTGAAAATTTGTTATGATAGAAAGATTAAGATAATATATAAATGAGTCTTCA
This sequence comes from Sapria himalayana, assembly GCA_029783825.1. NCBI lineage: Eukaryota > Viridiplantae > Streptophyta > Magnoliopsida > Malpighiales > Rafflesiaceae > Sapria > Sapria himalayana. Next base: position 61,375 of record JAREIK010003760.1, on the reverse strand, counting down.
AGATCAAATTCCTACATTACAACAAAATACATATGATGATGCATTTAATAAAATTTAATGTTTACACATCATAACAATTAGATTGAAATGATCTTATAATTTTATAATTTTATGACTTAATGATTTGTAATATTTTTTATGTTTTAATTTTATTTTGAAAGATTATGTTACCATTTTTTTATTTTTTAAGAATTACTTATAATTTTAAATTAAAGAATTTTTTTAATGTTATTTAATTTTTTTAATTCATAATTTTAAATTTCTATATACTAGGTATGTAGGCGTATATTTTGTATTTACATTATGTTTACATGTATCTACATAATAATTTCAACCTATATACAATGTGTATATGTAAATATTCAATATGAGTGTATATACACATTAGAATGTAATTCTATATGCATTAGGTATGTATTTTGTATATTGCAATACACAATAATTATATTATGTGTATATATAGATGCACATAACAATTAACACATCTATGTTATGTATAATATATTGATAACTACTGCCATCATGCTCAGCACTTGCCACCTGCACACACTATCCATGGGACATGGCCCAAAGGGGTCCAGGGTCTAGGGCCTGGGCCCTTGTGAGGTGGACCAGGTGCTATGGCCAGGCCCTAACGAGGGCATGCCTGGCTCTCCTGGTTTAGACCTAGGCTATTCAGGGTTGGGCACGTGCCGGGCCAGGCAATAACCATTCTCATCATAATTGTTGGCAAAGATTTTAATGAGAACTATCTGGAGTATCTTAATTTCATTTTCTATTAAGTTTGAGGTGATGAATATATATAAAATTCATTATATTTAGTTGCACTTTTTTAATTTATGTATTTTTTATTTCACTTGTATTTTTTAGGTAGTGTAGTGCTTATATTGATGGCATGCTCCAAACACTTTAATTTTGTTCTTTAAAAAACATATGGTGTCTTGGGGCAGTCTCCAACATGTTAGCTGAAATGATGGTGGTAGTGGCGGCATTATCACTTTTATTTCCCCAGCTTTGATATCATGTTAATAATATAAATACATGTGTTTAGGTGCCTCATTCCTAATGCAACCAAACTAGTAAAAGAAAACAAGTATAATGCCACACAGAAAAAAAATACATGATGAAAATTTATCTTCGAGAGCATGATAGATTTATAAGATAGAAAGCATGTTGTGATTGAATTAGCATCAAGGTCATTGGAGATTGTATTTTTTTGTTTTGGCAAGTGTTGTTTTTTGTTTTGTTTTGGAAGATAAAAATTCTGTTTGTCTGGGCGTGTACTGTACTAATTTTCAAGCAACTTTTTTTATTTTCTATTTGTCAATTGGTTTTCGTAAAGTCTGAAGCCTGTGCAATTTGTTAATGATACTAGGTTTCTACTTACCATGCAGAGTTGGATGTTCTGGTAGTGCAATTCTAGGCCTCATGTGCTATCTCTTGCGGTGTGCTGATCTTTCTTTTCTGAGTCATGTGGCATATGACATCCACTGTTATGTACATATACCAAGTATATAAGTATGAATATATTTGGTATATACATATGTGTATACTGAGTATATACGTAGGTATATACCAAGTATGTACATAAGTGGGTGCATATATTTATTTCTAGACATGTATATATTGTCATACAACACACACATTTACACATAGACACACTTTTGAATATATAATTGCTCGGGCTGGTGTGATCATTATCATGCATTGCTCACTGATGTAGGTAATAAAAGCAATGGATATTAAACTTTTCCTAAAGCTATGAGATGATATTTCTGGTCCAGGCTAGCTAGGCAGATAGAGATTCATCTTAAAAATCTTAGTAATTGTATTGATATGCAATGATCACATGCTACAAAGTGAACGTATGAGTAAATAAGTTTTGTTGCTCTATATTTGCAATGATTGGTTCTAATTGTATAGGGTCTTAGAATGATGTTGATGATGATGCTCGTGTAGTGTCGTGTAATTATGGTCTAGAAGGAATATCGGGTCCTATTTTGGGAGAAGTAGCTTGCCGACTTGTCAAAAACTCGCTCAATCTCAAGGACATCAATCGAGCATCATCGCCCGCCAAACTTTTATTATCAGTAGCTCCAGCAGCGGAGCGATGGCAGCGGTGGTGGCAATGGCGATGGCAACAATGGCGGTGGCAGTGGCGGCAAAAGCACCAGCCGCAGCGATAGCAGCGGCGACAGTGGTAGCAGCGGCAATAGAGGTGGCAGTGGCGACAGTAGTGGAAATAGGAGAGGCAGTAGCAATGACTGTGGCAGCAGTGGCAGGAGCAGTAGTGGCAGCGAGAGCACGACATCAACAAATGTGGTACATACGTAAGTATATACTCAGTATATACATACATATAATACTACAATATTTTATGTACATATATATTGAGTATATTTGTACTCAGTATATATGTACACATAATATGTAGTTTTTATGTACATATATTATAGTAATATATGTACGAGTGAAATGCTAGTGTATATTTATATATATACTGCAATATTATATATTTATCAAAGCATAACTTTTTTCTATTTTGATTTGATTGAGTGGCTTAATTTTATTACAGATATGGTACCGCATTACTTCCCATACAAAGCTTGTATAAGTGATGAGATTTTTCACTAGACATGATGTGTCATGACTCGGACGGCTTTGTCACAGCAGAAAAATAGTGATTAGAGAAGTGGAGGGGAGAGAGCAATGTCAATGAATGTATAGATTATACTTTATAGATTGTCGGTAGATACATTGATGAATAAGATGCAATAAAAATTTTATATTTTTTAGTTTTAATTATATAAAATATTGTATTAGATAAAATTATTAAATGATTTTATTTTTGTTAATTATAAATTATCATTTATAGTTTTTGTTTGTATTCAATTTAATTTAATAATATTGAATTATTTAATTAAAAAATTTTAAAATAAATTAAATTTTGAAAATAATTTTGCTATTAAAATAGCTAGGGAAAATTCCCTAGCTAATTTAGCAAATTTTCCCTCGCTTAATTTGCTAGCAAAAAATCCATTGCTAAATTAACTAGGGTAAATTCACTAGCTAATTTAGCTAGATAAAAATCCCTTGCTAATTTAGCTAGGCAATTTTCCCTGTCTAATTTAGCTAGGGGTATATTTATTTTAGCAACGACTTTTTTCTACTTCTAAATTTATTTAGTTATGGACTATTTCCATCACAAATATTTAGCGAATAGTACTTTAGCTTGGGAAATCTTCTGTCGTTATTTCTGTTTACCGATGGAAAATCATATTTAGCTTGCTAATTTAGCTAGGAAAATTATTTTTTAGCTAGGGATTTTTCCATTGCTAAATTTTTAGATAGGAAGACTTTCTCTCGCTAAATTTTAACGTGGATCAGTTTAGATAGGGAAATGATCCGTCGGTAATCAATTGCTATATCCCATTTAGTGACGAAAAATGCCCATTTAGCTAGGGAATTATCCCAACCTATATGCGATTTTTTTGTCTTGCTAGTTATATAAAAATCTAGCTATCTAGCTATCTGTCTATTTGTATATCTGTCTTTTGGTCAATCTATCTGTCTATCTATATTTCAATATGTCTATCCTACCTCTATATCTATCTATCTGTCTATCTATCTATCTATCTATGTATTTATCAATCAATCTATCTAATTGTATATCTATCTATTTGTCTATCTATCTATCAGTTTATCTTTCAATATGTCGATCTGTCTGTCTATTTGTCCATCAGCCTATCTGTCTATCATATACCTATCAATATGTCTATCTATCTATCAATATATCTATCAATTTTAGTCTATTTGTCTATCTATATATCTATCACATAATATATATGTCTATCTATCTATAGATTAATCTATTTGTCTATTTGTTATTTGTCTACTTGTCAATTTGTTTATCTATCTATCTGTCAATCTCTTGATCTATTTATCGGTCTATCTTATTATTTGTATATCTATCTAACTATCTATCTTTCTATATCTATTTGTATATATGCATATATATAAATCTTCTAATATCTATCTATCTATCTATTTATCTGTCTATCTTTATATATGTCTATATGTCTATCTTTCTATCTATCTATTTGTGTATATATCTATCTATCTATATATTTATGTGTCTATCTATCTATTTGTCTATCTGCTCTATCTATCTATCTATCAGTCAGTCAGTCTATCTATCTAACTATTTATCTATCTAAATGACTATCTATATTTTTGTCTAAATGTTTATCTGATCGGACTATTCGTTTATATGTTATCTGTCTAACTATCAATCTATATATCTATCTCATCTATTTATCTAATTATCTGTCTATCTGTCCATCTGTCTATATGTCTATTTATTAATTTATTTATTTATCTATCAATCTATCTATATCTCTATATCTATCTATCTTTCTATCTATGTTTATATCTATATGTCTACTTATAAATGTCTATCTATGTATCTATCTATCTGTCTATCTTTATTTGTATATGTCTAACTATCTATATATAATATATAATATATCGATCTATTTATTTATCTATCTATTTATCTATTATCTATTTATCTATCTATGTCTAACTTTCTATCTATCTATTTGTATATATGTATATCTATCTATATGTCTATTTGTCAATTTGTCTATCTACTTATCTGTATCTATCTTCTCTATCTATAAGTCTATCTGTCTATCTTTCTCCTATCTATCTCTCTATTTATATATCTATCAGCCTATCAATCAATCAATCATATCATCTGTCTGTCTGATGTCTACCTGTCTATTATCTGTCTAATTATCTATCTATATTCTATATACTCTATTATATCTATCCTGTATGTCATTTATCTGTCTATCATTATCTATCTATATTCTATCTATCTATAT
>JAREIK010003760.1:0-49701 GCA_029783825.1 Sapria himalayana | reverse complement strand
TTTTCTATATGTCTATCTCTATATCTGTCGATATGTCTATTTTCCTATCTGTCTATGTGTCTATCTTTCTATCTATCTATTTATTTATCAGTCTATCAGTCTATCTGTCGATCTATTTGTTTATCTATCTATCTATATTTCTATCTATCTTTCTTTTTATCTGTCTATCATGTATATCTATCGATTTGTCTATTTGTCTATCTGTATATCTATCTATCTTTCTCTGTATCAATTTGTCTATCTTTCTATCTTTCGATCAATCTATTAGTCTTTAAATAAATCTGTCAATTTTAAATCTATCAATCTATCAATCTATATTTATATCTATCTCTCTATATATCAATCTATCATTCTATCTATTTATATATCTATCTAACTATCTATCTATTTATCTATCTATCTATATATTTATCTGTATATCTGTCTATCAATATATTTATATATCTGTCTATCTATCTATTTATCTATATGTCTATTTGTCTATCTATTTATATGTCTATCTGTCTATCTATCTATTTTTTTTATGTATATCAAAGTATTTGTCTATTTTCTATGTTTATATCTATGTTTCTTCCTATCTATAAATTTGTCAAAAAGTCTATATGTCTATGTCTCTCTCTCTATCAATCTATCAATCAGTCTATCAATCTATCTATCTATTTGTATATTTGACTAATTGTCTATTTATCCATCTTTATACTCTCTTTTTGCCTAAATATAAATCTGTCAATAAGTTTATATGTCTATGTGTCTATCTTAAAATAATCAATCTGTCTAACTATCTATGAGCTTATCTTTCTATCTATATCTTTCTATATGTATATATGTCTATATGTCTATCTTTCTATTTGTCTTTTTGTCTATCTAACTATATGTATATTTATTTATCTATCTATCTATCTGTTTATTTATCTATCTATCTATCTGTTTATTTACCTATCTGTCTATCATTATATTTGTTGATCTGTCTATTTGCCCATATGTCTATGTGTCTATGTGTCTATGTGTCTATATGTCTATTTATTTATTTGTCTATCTATAAATCTGTCAATCTATCTATCTAGCAATCTATATATGTATCTATAATATCTCTTTCTATCTATTTATCAATCATTTTATCTGTGTATATCTATTTATTTGTATATATGTCTATCTATCTATCTATCTTTCTCTCTCTCTCTCTCTCTGTTTATCTGTCTATCATTCGATCTGTCTATTGGTCTTTCAGTAAATCTGTAAATTTTTCAATCTATCAATCCATCAATCTCTCAATCTATCTATCTTTCTTTCTTTCTATCTATATATTTCTCTGTCTCTCTATCTATTTGTTTTTTTATTTATCTACCCATCTATCTGTCTATTTGTATATCAATTTATATGTCTATGTGTCTATCTATTTATCTGTTTATCTCTATATCTGCATCTTTGCCTATATATCTGTCTCTATGTGTCAATCTATCAATCTGTCTATTTATCTATCTATCTATCTGTCTATATAACTATTTGTCTATTTGTCTATCTTTATATTTATCTTTCTGCCTAGATATAAATATGTCAACATGTCTATATGTCTATCATTCTATCTATCAATCTATAAATCTGTCTAATTGTCTATGTGATTATCTTTCTATTTATCTATCTCTCTATATGACTATATGTCTATCTATTTATATGTCTATCTATCTATCTGTCTATCTGTCTATTTGTCTATCTTTCTATATGTATATCAATCAATCTATCTGTCTATCTTTCTATATGTATATCAATCAATCTATCTGTCTATTTGCCAATCTGGTTATTTGTATATCTCTCGATCTATTTATTTTCCTATAAGTCTATGTATCTATAGGTCTATCAATAAATTTATTTATCTGTCTATCTATTTATCTGATTATCTATCTATCTATCTATCTATATATATTTATCGGACTGTCTATATCTCTCCTTCTATCTGTCTATCTATCTTTATGTCTATCTTTATATCTATCTATAAGTCAATTAGTCTATATGTCTATCTATCTATCTTTCTCTTTGTCTATCTTTCTATCCATCTATCTTTTGATTTGTCTATCTATCTTTCTATAAATCTATCAATTTGTCAATCTATCAATAAGTCAATCTATCAACCTATCTATATGTATATCCCTCTATATCTCTCTTTCTCTCTATCAGTCTGTCTATATGTTTATCTATTTATCTATCTATCTATTTATCTATTATCTATATATCTATCTGTCTGTCTATTAGTATAATAGTCTATCTACCTATCTGCATATCTATGTATCTGTCATTCTATTTATATATCTATAAATCTATCTATCTATCTATCTATCTATCTAGCTTTTATCTATTTTTGTGTCTATCTGCCTAGCTGTATATCTATCTATCTATATATCTAGTTTTTTATTTATCTTTTTGTCTATCTGCCTTTCTGTATATTTGCTTATCTGCCTATTTGTCTCTCTATCTATCTATAAGGCTATTTATATATCTATCTATATGTTTATCTAACTAGCTATTTGTATGTTTATCTGTCTATCTATCTATCTGGCTATTTGTCTATATTTTTTTCTATATATATGTCAATCTATCTATCTTTCTTTCTATTTGCCTATATATCCATCAATCTATACATTTGTCTATCTGTCTCTCTATCTAAATATCTATGTATATATGTTCCTTTGTGTATGTCTGTCTATTAATTTATCTATCTATCTATTTGTCTATCTGATTCTATGTATGTGTTTAGATATATATATATTTCTATATGTCTATCTGTCTATCTTTCTATTTGTATATATGTCTATCTGTCTTTTGTCTATCTATCTATTTGTCTGTGTGTGTGTGTCTCTATCTTTCGTTCTATCTATTGATCTTTCTGTCTAACTATATATCAGTCTATCTATCCATCCATCTATCTATCTATTTGGATATCTAACTATCTGTCTCTGTCTATCAATCTATCTTTCTATCAATCTATCAGTTTATTTGTCTATCTATCTATTTTTTTATTTATTTGTCTACCTATCTATCTATCTATGTGTACATTTATCTATCTTTATGCTTATGTGTATATCTATCTATCATTCTATCTGCCTATCTACCTATCTACATGTATGCTTATCTACCTAATTTTCTATTTATCAATCTGTCTATCTATAAATCTATCTATATGTCGATCTATCTATATATGTATATGTCTATATGCCTATCGGTATAAATATATATTATTATCTATCTATCTGTCGGTCTATCTGTCTATCTATCTATCTTTCTATCTTTATGTTTATTTATCTTTCCGGATATCTATCTATCTTTCTTTCTATCTATATGTCAATCTATCTATCAGAATATCTATCTATCTATCTTTTTGTCTATCTGTCTATTTGTCTATCTATCTATATTTCTATATGTTTATCTATCTATTTGTCTATCTATCTATCTATTTATATTTCTATGTGTCTCTGTGTCTATGTGTCTATCTGTACATCTACCTATCTATCTATGTATCTATCTAGTTATGTATTTGTCTTTGACTATCTATCTAGCTAGATATGTATCTTTCTTTCTTTCTATTTGTCTATTTGTCGATCTGTCTATCTGTCTATCTCTTTATTTATCTATATGTTTGTCTCTCTGTCTATCTTTCTATCTATCTGTCAATCTATCAATCTGTCTATCAATTAATCAATCAATCAATCTGTCTATTTATCTATCTGTTTATCTATCTATCTGTCTGTATGTCTATATGTATATCTATATATCTACATATTTCTTTATCTGTCTATCTATCTATTTGTCTATATATTTATCTTTCTATCTGTCTAACTATCTATCTGCCTATCTATCTTTCTTTCTTTCTATCTGTATATATATCTATCTACCTATTTATCGATCTGGTATCTATCTATCTTTCATTTTATTTATCTGTCTATCTATCTATCTATCTATATATCTATCTATCTATCAATGTTTATATCTCTCTATTTATCTATATGTATGTCTGTATATCTATATATCTATATATATGTCTATATGTCTATTGGTCTATCTGTATATTTGACAATCTACAAGAGCTCAAGCGGTCCACAAATTCAGAAGTGTTAAGCTGTCTATTGGTCTATCTGTCTATTCTCCAATCTACAATAGACATATATGTCTATATGTCTATTGGTCTATCAGTCTAAATATCTATCTAGATGAAAATTCAGAAGTGTTCAGCTGTCCACAAATAGGGAGAGAAGAAGAAATAGAGGAGGATGTTTTAGAAAAAATAAAAGATGATTTAGAAATGTACAAAGAGGATTGGGAAAAACTTACAAGAGCTCAAGCAATGGTAGCCATCAAAAGAATGGCTACGCACCCTGGGCATCAAGAAAAATATATTCAAATAATGCAAGATACCCCAAATATATACAAGTTGCCAAGGAACAAGAAGAAGCATTTGAATAGAACGAATGAGTCTAAATTCACAACAAGAGCACAAGCAAAATATAACTTAAATGGATAGATATCTTTATTGGAACATTAGGGGGTGGAAAATAATCCCTCGTTAAATAGATTAAAACGTTTAATAAAAATTCACAGAATATCTCTGGTAATTATAGCGGAAACTATGATTCAGAAGGACCAATTGAGTAAATATAGTAGACTACTAGGATTTAACAATGCATTTGTTAATTCAAACGGTAAGCTCTGGATCATGTGTCACACTTACATGAATATTATAATAATTAAAGACACGAAACAAGTAGTTCACTTTAAATCTAAAATAAATACAGAGGTTATAATTTTGGTAGTGTATGCTAAAAATAATAAAAAAGAGAGGTTAGAATTATGGAAGGAAATGCATGACATAGCAAAGAAAGACACCCCATTGATCATAGGTGGGGACTTTAATGTAATTAGAAGTGTGAAAGAAAAGAAAGGAGGTAAAATTTCAGACAAAGTAGCCATGCCATAATTTAATGACACTATCACTAGTGAAAATCTGATGGAAGTGAATTTTATAGGTTCAAGCTATACCTGGTGTAATAACTAGCGGAAAAGAGGGGAAATCTGGGCAAGGTTAGATAGGGTTCTGTGTAATGCGAAGTGGGTAGCCTCTCAGGGGGTTGCAGGGCTCAGACATTTAAACAGAACTTGTTCTGACCATAGTTCATTGGCTGCATCATACATCTTATAAATCCTATGTTTTTGTCTATTGTTTCTTGAGAATTAACATTTTGCAACTAAGTAGATACATGCTTGGTGTTTAAATTAACTTAATCATGTTTAGCCGTACTAGCTTCTACGTCTTTATCTATCAGATTGTCACCAGGACCATCTGGATCATGAAGATGGATAAAAAAAAGCCCAGGAACCTTTGGCAGATATGACAATACCCAGCTACAGATGGAAACAAGAATGGATATTGAAATTATAAGCATGATACTTCAAAATTGTATACAAGTAGAATCAGATTTTGCTGTTCAATTTGTGGGATTATATATCTCTGAATGTCTGTAGCAGATATGTAGTAATTCATTCTTTACTACATATTTTCACCATTGAAAAGATAGGAGAGTGATGTAAAGCAACGAGTGCTTCACATACCGCACACCATAATTATTGTGAATGTCCATTTGCATACATATGTGAAACATCAAATTATCATTCCATTCCATACCATCCATACCAGACTATCCTTAAATTGTTTATTCTTCTTTTTCGTTTAATATTTAGAAAGGTTTTTGTCATTACTAATCTAATTCTGGAATAATACTTGTCCACATCAAATCTAAAGTTGCTCTCATTCATCGAAATCTTCTTTGACTTTTGTTTTGATTTGGGCAAATAGTAGTTTGCCAATACTGAATGATTTTGTCTAATAGAATGCCCCTCAATACAACAAAGGCACTAATTCTCATTAAATAGTGAAGCATACAAACTAAAATTGCATTATCCTTCAATAGTTAATATAGTATTTAATATTTTCGAAATTAAACTCACAGAACATAATAATCACTGAAATGTATGGTGATATCCCATCTGTGAAGTGTTCATAGATGGTAAACGAATTGTATCTTACGTGTGCTATAAATCAATTCAGACATATAGAAAAGAGACTAACTCTGTGTATTATAGAAATATTGATGCATCCCATTTGATGATATCCCAACATAGGAACGCAGCCATGACCAGTAGAGAAATATTGTATCTTACATAGCCTCTCAATATTGATGCAATTAGCTGAGACAAAGTAACATTGTCATTATCATGCCCCAACCTAAGCGATGTAGATTGGAATGGGGCATGGATATGCTCTCGTATGTGGTGTCATCATGCCATCAGGCGGTGAGAATCTTGCAATCCACCAATTGAAATAGCTAATCCAGACATCACTACCTTACTATAACAAGGAAATTCAAGCAGCTACACGAAACAAGAATAACACATGGCAAGCACCTACAATTAAAGCATGCCCATTATCAAAAAAAAGAAGAAAAAAAAAACAAGCATGAGATGATGAAGATGGTGATACACACACTCCACAGTATATCTACATTGCATGGAACAGTCAGCTCTAGTTTATCCATTAAATGTATTAACTTGATTAAGGTCTTCTTACTGTGTAGAATCCTTTGTAGATTCTTGCGGCAGCCTCGCGTAATCTGTTAATCTTTTCCACAGCTTGCTTAGCAATGCCCATCACCACATTGGTAGCCATGTCTTCATCAAAGAATGTCACTACCTCAGTGTCTTCCTCATTTTCAGTTGCTAGATGTGATTTTGAAGGAGAAGATGATACATCACAGAAAATGTAAACACACACCTCGATACCTTCAATAGCTCCTCACAAACCCAATAACTAACACTCCTCTATTATCGACAAAATAGTCATCCATAGCTTCAAATAAAATAGCCATTACCTTTTCCTTTATCAGATAATATATGGGTAAGCGAGAACTAGGATCCAATCTTTCATGGAAAGTGTTTTAGATAGATGAGCCTCTGATAGCATTCACCCTTGCTTCAACATCTCTGGCCTCGGCATCACCCTGCACCTTAATCTCATAGAGCTTGAAGACAACCTCTCTCCATTTATGAGCCAATAACCCATAAGGAAGAACTCCTAGGGCTAAAGCAAACCTTCTTCTGAAGCAGCGTTTTGATTAGAAAGCTGATGTCGGTACATTGAGGTCACACTAGTTGCATCACCATTATCTATAGGAACCAGGTATGCTCGAAAAAAGGGTTTGGGGCACCAATAGTTGCGTTCTATGAAGTTTAAAGGGGAAGAAGATAAATGGAGCTATAAGGTTGCCAAGATAAATTTTCCCATTAGATTATAAGTTAAATTTACTAAATTATCAATCAATGAAAATGATTAAACTATTTGTATGTTCCTATTTGTCGATCCTAAAAAACTATTGTAAATAATATGTGATAATCTTTTTGGCTCCTTGAAGATAATAACGATAGAAAAACTAAAAAATAGTCAAACACATTGTAGTATAGAGATTGATAAACTTCAATGGAGCAAATATCATTTCATTCGAAATAAAATTCAGGATATTTTGATCACTACAACCTACATATCTATCAGTGAGCTAAGTAAGTACATCTTCAAGCAGGCTATTAGAGGACCATAATTTTTTTCCACTCTTCCAAGCTAGGAATACGTGATATGCATGCATTAACTTGAGAAAGGTAGGATATATATCCAAAATACTATATTCATTTTTATTAAAATTATTTTTCTTTTTTTAAAAGATTCTTCTATCTCTCTCTCTCTCTCTACTCTATGCATATCCAAAATACTACTTATTTACACTTGATTAAATAAGTCATGAAAGAAATATAAAAATAAAAATATTTTTACGGAGTATTTATCAATTTAGAAAATATTAATATAATTTTTTTGATAGTTGGTTTGGTGTCTACATAAAAGAAGAAAAATATTTTCACATAATATTGATGTCAATAAAGATATATATATTAAAGTAATATAACAAATGTGTTTTATATGTGGGATGTAAAGTAAATTTGTTATATCTATAAATTACATTAAGATTCAATTTTAAGTAGATATTTTCTTGTCATGGTAATAAATGAGCTGACAGGACAATTATGAAAATAGATACATTGATATATGCAATATATAGATAATATTTTCTATATAATTAAACCTAGTAAAAATTTAAATTGAAAATTAGATAGATAGCAAATGTTTGAAAGTAAAAAATTTAAAAATAAAAGATTAAAAATAAAATATTTAATTTGTAACTTTGATTTTAAATTGAAAAAATCAATTTCTCATAATATAATTATTTTCGAAATTTATGATTTATAATTCAAAAGAAAGACAATTAAAAAAAATATTAACTAAAAAATTAAAATAATTGACCAAAATAAAGTATAATAGAAAATATATGTTAGATTAAAAAAATAAATAATATTAAAAAATAATTAATTACTCAATTTATGATTCATAATGTTTACTTTTTATACGAAAAATTATACATAGGAAGGTTGTGATAGATAAGTGTTTGATAAGTGTATGTGTACCTTATTAATCTCTTCTAAGAGATGCAGATTGTAATAGGAAAATAAATCTTCTTTGATAACTTATTAATCTCAACACTACATTCCTAATCTGAATAGAAAGAGTTGATCAATAAGATAAATTTCTTACTTACCAAATGAAGTTTTTCAAATGACTACAAATTATTTTACCTCGTTGCATTTGAACACATCATGAGAAGCAGCTTACAATACTATGAAATTTTCATTTAAAACTTCTAATTGCATCATAAAAGACTATTGGACTACATACCTATCTTGTATGGAGCTGGTAGGATTTCTCTTAAGGCCTGAACACATTATATGGGTTGGTATCATTAACAGGTGGAAGAGGCTTCGGAATCAACCACTCCCCTTACCACCAACCACTTAGCAAAAACATCAGTAAGATGAAAATAATTCAAAACACAAATAAATAGCAAGCAGACAATAGAATCTGTAAAAACAACTCCTAGGATTAATTAACCACTTAAACTATTATTGATGAGTAATGTCAAACATAGAGGCATCAAAAGGGCCTTGTTGTAGTGGAACGGCCCAATATAGTGTGACATATATGTATAGTTATATGTTATTATACATATAGTATATATAGTTATAAATAGTTATATATAGTTATATATAGTTAAACATATAGTTGTATATAGATATATTCATACAAGTAGTTATAAGTAGTTATACATAAATATATACAAAGTTATAAACAAATATATAGATTTACATATATGTATATATATACGTATACATAGTTACAAATATAGTTATATTTAATTATATAGAGTGTTATAGAGCTATACAAATATTTATATATAATTATACACATATAGTTAAACATAATGTTGTATGTTGTTATACATGTAATTATAAATATAGTTACATGTGGTTATACATATAGTAACACATATAGTTATACTTAAATTTTACATGTAGGTATTAATATTATTCATATAATTTTATATATTTATACATATAGTTATGTATAGGTATAGATATAGTAAAATATATTTTTATATACTAATATATACAAATGTATATAAAATATAAGTTGTAAATTATATATTTAAATATAGTTATGTATAAAGATTTTATAGTTATACATATAGTAAGATACAATTATTTATCGTTATATGTTATTATATAGATAGTATATATAATTATAAATAATTATATATAGTTAAACATATATATATATAGATATATTCATACAAGTAGTTATTTGTAGTTATACATAAATACATACAAAGTTATAAACAAATATATAGATTTACATATATGTATACATAGTTATAAATATAGTTATATTTAATTATATAGAGTGTTATATAGTTATACAAATATTTATATATAGTTATACACATATAGTTAAACATAATGTTGTATGTTCTTATACATGTAATTATAAATATAGTTACATGTGGTTATACATATAGTAACACATATAGTTATACTTATACTTATACATATTGGTATATATATTTATTCATATAATTTTATATATTTATACATATAGATATGTATAGGTATAGATATAGTAAAATACATTTTTATATACTAATATATACAAATATATATTAAATATAAGTTGTAAATTATATATTTAAATATAGTTATGTATAAACCTTTTATAGTTATACATATAGTAAGATACAATTATTTATAGTTATATGTTATTATACATATAGTAAATATATTTATAAATAGTTATATATAGATAAACATATAGTTATATATAGATATAGTAATACAAATAGTTATAAGTAGTTATACATAAATGTATACAAAGTTATAAACAAATATATAGATTTACATCTATGTATACATATATACATAGTTACAAATATAGTTATATTTAATTATATAGTGTTGTATAGTTATACAAATATTTATATATAGTTATACACATATAGTTAACATAAAATTGTATGTTGTTATACATGTGATTATAAATATAGTTACATGTGATTATACATATAGTTATACATATAAGTTAAACTTATTTATACATGTAGGTATATATCTTTTTTCATATAATTTTATATATTTTACATATAGTTACATATAGGTATAGATATAGTTAAATACATTTGTATATACAAATATATAAAAATATATAGTTAATTATGTTGTTACTTATATATTTAAATATAGTTATATATAATATTCTTATAGTTATAAATATAGTAAAATAAAATTATTTATAGTTATATGTTTTTATACCTAGAGTATATTTAGTTATAAATAGAGTTTATATATAATTATATTCAATTATACATAAAGTTATAAATATGTATGTAGTTAAAGATATAGTTATATATAACATTTTTTAGTTATACATATAATAAAATACAATTATAATATAGTTATATATTATCATACATATACTATATTTTATTAGAAATAAAGTTATATAGAATTATACATATAGTTATAAATTATATATAGTTAAAGAAATAGTTATATTAGTTATAAATATAGTTATAAAATTAGTTTATATTGTTACAAATTAGTTAAATATAGTTATAAAGAGTTTTATATAGTTATACAAATATTTATAAATAGTTATACATATATAGTTAAAATATAGTTATATATATGTTGTTATATGTTTTAATAATAATTATAGTTACATGTGTGATGCACACATAGTTATACATATAATTATAAATGTAGTTATACATGTTGTAGAAGTAGTTATATATAGTTTTTCATGTCATTATATATATTTAGACATATAGTATGTATAGGTATTGATGTAGATAAATACATTTATATATAGCTATATGTTGATATAGATTTTGTTAAATACATTCATATATAGTTATATATATATATATATGTATGTATATTGAATAGATGTTATATTTATATATAGTTATGTTTATGTATAATATTTTTATAGTTATACATATATTAAATTACACTTATATATATTTATGTGTTTTTACTCTTGGGATCATCATATCTACATAATTATTATGTAAATACTAAAAATGTTGTTACATACACACTGCTCACCACAAACACCAACAACCTTTTTGAGTTTAACATTGAAAATCACAAGACTATATGAGTGGAAAAAAACATAGAAATCATGCCTGCATATCTACTGCGCACCATCAACATCCACACAATGAGAACACATTATATCACACATGAATGAAGTATGTATATGAATCAGTTTATATAAGCAATCCAAGCATATCATGGTGATTAATAAATTTGGTACTTGTAATGATTTACCACGAACATCCAGATTAATATTGTGTGCATGATGAGGATCTTCGGGAATTTATATAATTGTGGTAGTAACTTCACTTTACAGTTTACATGATATCATACAGACACAAATATCTAATATATAATTTAAATGGAAAATGCAATATACAGTAAAAGTTAGGGTAGAAGAAAATTTTCGAAATAACAAACAAGAGAATCAAAACACACTCTTGAATTAAGATAATCAATAAAGAATTAGGGTAGAAAGCCTACCTCAAATCAATAAGAAACGCATGGCTGAAGTAATTATCGCTTACTCTTAGCTTAGGTTTTGATGTATCCGTGTCGAGAGATAGAGGTGGACTGCGGAGGACTTAGGCGCTCGTTAAAGTTGTCTCTCGAGTCTCGACAACAAGTGAAGGCAGAACTAAAATTATCAAAATATTTTAATTTTTCATTATGAAAATATTAAATAAATAATAAATATATCAAATACATAATGACTCATTTTTTTATTTATTATCAAAATATTTTCAACAAAATTCATGTACGTGTAACAAGGTACACATGAAAAACAAACACCTTACAATATTTTATTATAATATTAATTAAATAATAAAAATATAAACAATTTCAAAAAATATATGTTTAGCCTTATAACTAGAAAAGAAAATCAATTGGCTACAAAATTTACAAACTTCATATAACAAGACATATATGAAAAGATGATTTGTCTTCTAGCCACTCTCCTAAGAGTTATGAAATACTCTTTATTTTAAAAAAGTATATAAATATATATATTTTATGGCTTATAAATTTTTAAGAATTCATATTAATTTTTATGAAGATAATATGAAATAATTTTAAAAGCATAAAATTTCATATTATTTGATATATTTTATAATTTTTAAAATTCTAAAAATTACTTAAAGTGAGAAGATTATTAAAAAAAGTTATATTTATTATTTTAAAAAAAGACTGAATATTAAAAGTTAATAATAAAAATATTACTTAATTGTTTAATTCTTATAAATTTTAGTAGGAGCAAACATCTATGTATTTATTTTTATATATCAATTTATTTTCTTTTAAATTTAATGAAAAATTTTAAATTTTTATTATAATTCAAGATTTTCAAATTTTTTAGTAATTATTTTTTAAAAAGTTTATTATAATCATAAATTTTTTTTCCATACTTATAATAATATTAATATTTACTAATTTATTCCTTAATTCAGATGTTTTGGTATATATTTTTTATTTAATCATACAATGAATTATTTTAGTTTTTTAATAGTAGAAATTTTAATGTATGTTCATTTATTTTTTAAAATATCTTAAAATTTTATTATAATTAAAGAATTAATTATTTAATATGATTTTAATACAAATTTTTAAGTTTCTTAATTAAAAATTTTGGAAAAATTTTTTGTATAATATTTTTATATTTTATTATCATAAAAATATTTATTTTAGTCCTTAATAATATAATTTTTTTATTTATATATTTTTTAAATTATTTATTTATTATATCCTATTTTTATAATATTATGAGGAGAATATGTCTTTTAATGATCGCTCATCTATAGACCATGGAATTACATTTAATATACAATATTAAATAAAATATTAAAACAAATAAACAATTTAAAAAATTTTAAATCATTAAAGATGATAGACGGAAATTATCTCCAATATAAATAGCTAGGAAAAAATCCCTAGCTAAATGGATATATTTTATAAAAAATAAAATTTAAGAAATAATTACTTGCAATAAAATATAAAATAGTAAAAAAAGTTTAGATAATTATTTAGCGATGGATTTTGTCTCGATATAATTAGCTAGAAAAATCCGTCGCTAAATTAGTCACTAAATTTCTGGTTTTCTTTGCATTGAATTCTACAAAAATATTAGCGACAGATTTTGTTTTGATATAATTAGCTATGGAAAATCATTCGCTAAATTGTAACTAAATTCCCAGTTTTCTTTGCATAGAAATCTATGAAAATATTAGTGGCAGAATATGCCTCAAAATAATTAGTTAGAGAAAATTCATCGCTAAAGCCATCACTAATTTCTTAGTTTTTTGTGTATGGAAATCTATGAAAATATTAGTGACGTAATATTTTCAATTGAACATCTCCATCACTAATCCATCACTAATTCGTCGCTAATATTCATTTCAATTTAAAATCAAAATTCTCTTGTTATTCACTAGTAAATCTCTAGCAGTTTAGCTAGGGATTTTTCCGTAGCTAAATTTTCCTAGCTAAACTGGCATTTTTTTGTAGTATATATCTATCTGTATATCTGTCTATCTGTCTATATATATATATATATATATATATCTTCCTATCTATCTATCTTTCTATTTGTTTGTCTATTTGTCTATTTTTTTATCTATATATATATTTATCTATCTATATGACTATCTATCTATCTATTTGTATTTCTTTATATCTGTCTCTCTATCTATATGTCTATCTATATATCAATCTATCTGTATGTCTGTCTATTAGTCAATCCACTACAAGAAAAATCCCAAATAGCAAGGGAAATTTTCTTAGCTATATGGGCTTTTTCCGTCTCTAAAATAGAATAATGTTGGATTAACGATGGAAAATATTTTTAAGCTAAAGTGCTCGTCACAAAATATTATTGAGGAAAAAAAATTCTCTAGCAAATATTATAACAGAAATTCCCTAGCTAATTATATTTTTTTACCTTGCTAATTTTAATCATAATTAAAAATAATAATTAATAATTTTCGATTGAATATTCACAGAAACATCCCTAGCAAATTTAGCGAAAGAAAAATCCCTAGCTATTTTCATTCCAAATCTATTTTTACAATTTTATTTTTTTACATAAAATTTGATTACATATTTTTAATATTTTATATTAAATTAAATTAAAACATATACTATAAATCATTTTTTATAATTAACAAAAACTAAAAACAATTCAGAAATAACTATGAAAAAAAAGTTACATGGTTAAACAAAAACATAACATAGGTACATAATCATTTAAAACTAAATCATCATCTTCATCATTAGCTTGTTTATTTGTGCATGGCTCTCTTGCGTGGGTTCTCTACTAGAACTCGGTGTGCTATCTATCTCATCAAGGCCTCTAACTATGACTCCATATATGTCATCTGCTATTGCATTGCATTCTTCATTTCTTTCATCTCATCATTCACTTCTTTCATTTCCTGCATATACAACAATTCAAACTTAAACAATACAAAGGATGGAAACTTATTAATTTACCAAAAATTATAAAAATGACCATCACTTATATAGCATTTACCAATATGCATGATGAATAATGACTGAAAGAATTATGAAGTTTTGCATCACGTATATAGCATTTACTAATCATTGTGCATAATTTCATCCATAAAACAAATATTGACTCAGGCAATATTATTGACGTCTGATATGTATTTTCTTTCTACGATATCAATATTATATAAATAATATCTTTTATTTACATATTCATAACATACCACAGCTCTCCTAATTGACACCAAGAGTGGACCAGTGTCACTCACAAATACACACCAAACTTTCTGTCAACTTTTTCTTAGCTTCTCCTCCCCCCACACTATTGTGCAAGCTTAGTGTGCACAGTATGAGTTAGAATTAAGTACAGAGCAAGGGGCAAAAAATTGCTAATTTATGCACCCCTCGAATGAAATGAAACAACTAGTGATACCAAGGGTGCAATATGGACAATGGGCAACTTTATTTTCCTCAAAGAAAAAATAGTTATAGCATAGTTAGCACTAAGGGCGGTGCACACGTGCACTATGCTATTTTAGTGCACATGTAGACTATGTTGTTATAGAGTACATGTTCTATCTCTAAAAACATTCAATAACACTCAAAAAAAATAAAGGAATTTGCAGATTATCAGATGGATCAATAGCAGCAAAAAAAGCATAACTAACCTCTAGATTTTCTATAATGGAAGAAACATGAAGATGGCTCTGAAGCCATTTTCTAGTTGTCATGTGCTACAAATGGTTGATTGACCCACTTTTGATTAAATTTCATTGCTTTAAATTTATCACCGATAGTTCAGGCCTAACAATCTAGAAAAAAAATCTTACTTCATATATACATGTATATGTAATTGTCTGTATTTATATATATACATATCTATGTGTATGTATGTATATATGCCTACCTATATATGTGTGTGTGGAATGACTATTAAGACATATCTAGTGATCATGTATATATGTATGCATGTATGTACATGTGTATCTATGAATTTGTAGGTGTGCATATGTATATATGATATGTCCACACAAAAACACACACATATATACACATATGTCTTAGTGAGTATAAATGTATTTATCTATGCATGTACAAACACATATATGTGTTGTGTGCAAGTGCATGTATGTTCGTATACATGAAGACATGCATGTGTGTTGGGATATCTACAAAATATTAATAAATTAGTATTGTAAGTAGTACATACATGTTTAAGAAATCAAAGAATAAAAGTAAGCATCTACAAACATCATCATAAATAGCAAAACTCGGTTTCAACATTAATGGCAACAACTATATAAATTTCATGAAACTCAAGTTCTTATTATTTAGAATATTCTTACTCATTGTGTATCTTCGACATTTTATTTTTGTAGATTACCACATGATGACTATAAACAAGATATTGAGAAATTATCTATAATCAAAAAGAAAAAAAAACTCCATAATTCTCTCTCTGCGTTGTCTCCCTTGTTCTTTATCCATCTACAGTCCTAATTTAGCACTGTTAAATGTTTACTCAAGATGAGCCGCTTTTGCTCATAATCTTGAGTCTGACATTGCAATTCCTGGACTAATTCTAGATGAAAATTTTTATATTACCTTCAAACCAATATGCATGATGAATACTGATTGAGAGAATTATGAAGTTATGTGGCATATATATAGCATTTACCAATCATTCTGCAAATTTTCATCCATACAACAAATATTGTATTTCCAACAGACTATTTTAGAACATGGAAGAAACAAAATAATTACCTAGTAGCTGTTGGAATCATCTACCAAAGAGAATCTAGTAACAGATTGCTGACCACTGCCAGAGCCATATAACACTTCATGAGAATGAAACCTGTATTTCGTTTGGGCACAGGAGAATCCATATGGGAACTATAGCTAGAGCACCACGAGGAGCACTTACGCTGACCCCAACATCACCATCAGCGGTTGGCCCTCTGCTCGACTTGGATCTAGCTTCAATAGTGAATAGTTACAGCTCATACTTCATTAAAAAGATCAATAATATGAACAAAATATGGAAGTAAAGTGGACTCACCATAGCTCATATTGATGAGATCGCATTTATGCTACATAAATAAGGTGGCAGTGTGACATATGCCATGTGTTAGTGTGCATAGTGAATGCGTGTGTGCATAGATAGTGGGCAGTTATAATCATGAAGTGTGGCATGCTTTGTGAGGCAGTGTGGGTAGTGAATGCATGTAGTGTGTTATGGTAGTGTGGAAAATAAATATAGTGCGGAAAAAATAAAAAAAAAATAAAAAATGATTTCGTGTGTGGATTATATTTTGGCTGATAGATATTTAGGCCGCACCAATTTGTGTTGGCTCGCACTAAAAGGAAGTAATTTGGCTTTCTTCTAGTCACATCTAGCTCCCCTCTTCTCCGCATAAGCTCAAGCTGCATCAATTTTAAGGTTCAAATTGCATCAACACAAACACAAAAACTTTAATTTCACAGTAGAAACATTTCAAAAAACAAAAAAAAATCATAATAATAATCAAAATCAAATACCAAAACCTACATGAACATTTGACACTTGAAGTCGTCACCTTCTAAAATCGACGCAATGCTTGCACAGCAGATGTCCTGCGAAGAATCATGGTTAGGTTAGTCGGCCAAGTAAAGAACAAAAGCAGAATCAAGAATAATGATACCACCAAAAAAATCTCCTTTTGTTTAGCTAGAGATATGCAAAAATAATATTCTAACAAGTTGCTCACTCTTCCTTCTTCAAGAAGTGAGGAGATAAGAGCTTTGAGACTGTAAATCTAGTGAAATACTTGCGTTGGAGTAGCTCTTTCAACTTATCATCATTTATTATTCTCCACCTATCTGATAAAATCAATTTAAAAAACAAGAACATTTAATGATTAATTGAAATTGAAGAATAACACCAAAGATTCTCATAGGGGGAGGGTGAAGATGATGGATGTTAGCATACTTGTAGATTATTTTTTTTATATAGTCACGCATCTTCTTTACAACATCAAAACAAGATTATGCATTTTCACCTATGGCAATAAATTTTATGAGAGTGTATAAAAGATGAACAGGAAGCCAGAAATCCAAAAGTTCAAAAATAAATAACAAAAACCAAAAATAGTTCAAAAATAATTATAATACAAAAGTTATATGGTTAAAACAAAAATAAAACATAGTTTCATGAACATTTAAAACAAAATGATCTTCATAATTAGCTAGTGCAATTGAGCTACAATTACAGATTCCTAGCATTACAAAATATAGTCTGATTAGAAATACAAATAATTACAGACATTGATATTTAACATAATTTATGGAAAACTACAATCAAAAGGCACTTTGGTAAAGAAAACTTACATAGACATCAATTAATACCTAATCAATACGAAGGGTGGGATCTTATTTATTTAGCAAAAATTATAGATATAGCCATCATTTATATATTTTTGCTGATTATATATTTAAAATAAAGCTATATTTTGGCAAGAGCAGCACGAGAGAGCTTTTTTCACAGTGCCCAAAAAGTTTGGGTGGCAAAATAATGGCATTAGATCATAGTCAAAAATTCGAAAGTCATTATTAGATGATGTATATCATCTTGTTTTATTTTTTTTTTGTTTTCATTTAGTTGTAAAATATTATTTTTGATAATTTCTATTTTTTATGTATGTGTGACAAAAAAATGGCAAGTTTTTTGTGTAACAAAGTAATTTATCCTAATATTTTAGTAATTTACTTAAATATTTTTTACATGCATATCAATTCATACCTAAGCAATACGAAGGAAGGAAACTTATTAATTTAGCAAAAATTATAGATATGACCATCACTTATATACTTTTTTCGATTCGATATTAAACTGATAAATTAATTTTTTGTATTAGAAAGCCTATTTTTATTTTCTATGATGGTTGTTAGCTCACATTATATGTTATTTTTTATTTAATCTTTTATAAGCAAACATAACACATTAAAATATTATTTAATACAATAAAAAATAAAAAAAAAGCTACCTTTTGGCAAGAGCAGCCCGAGAGGGCTGCTCTTGCCAATTTCTAATATTTTGTATGTGTGACAAATAAATTGGTAAGTTTTTTGTGTACAGAAATATATTAGTACACATGTTTCATTGTAAACAAATAAAAATATACATGTAGAGCAAACATATACTGCACTAAATAAGCAATTTCACATGCATCACCCATCTTTTACTTTGGATATATATACTGTATGCACATTTTTTAAAAAACAAAATGGTATACTTTATTACTAATCAAATTAAATATCATATTATTTATGTGAACATTAAATTATGATGGAATAATTACTTATTATAAATGTATACACGAAATAAGTCATCATGCATGGCCAGTGTGCTTTGGGAATGCATGGTATCTCGCTCTTCTTAGAAATTTCAAATATTAAACAAGACATCAAACTAACAATTCTCAATCAATTAATTCAAGTATAATTTTTAATTGGTACCCACTTTTTGCCAAAAATAATGATTTACATGATATTTGCCTAAAATAAATACAATTATTTATAAAGATAATAAAGTATCTCGACTTAACTAAACTTTCAACTCAACTATATTCCCAAATGTCATGGTGAAAATAAATAAATTTTTACTCATACAAATTGACATTGAGAATATAAAATTCTAATATATTTTTTTTGTGATAGGTCTCACAATATATCATACAAACATATCAAATACTAGGATTAAATATTTTCGATTTGACTAGAAATGAATGCCTAGGTAAAAATAATTTTTGATACCTCTGTCACATACTCACACACCCTTCATTGAGGGCAACTTTAGATGAAGTTTTTTCAAGCACAATCTTTGATATGATATAAAAATATACTAAAAAATCATTCAAACAAAATGTTAGAAAGAAAAAAAATACAAATATACCCAATCAACAAACAAAAAAAACCTAACTTATATATAAATCAAAAAATTTACAAGGAAAACTCATATGTTGGTTACTTTAACTACTAAGTAAAATTAATTATTACAAAAAAGAATTGTTATAATAATTATTATATATTTACATGAATATATTTAACCTCAAAATATTACTTTTTGATACATATTATATTTTTAAATATGTTTCTACAAAATATAGTCCTTATTTCCTTGAGCATGTAACGAATAACAAAATTTGTTATACTAGAATATACTTAACATCAAAATAATATAAATAAAAAATAATAAATATTTCATTAAACTATTAAAAACCTTTTTTAGGAACCAAGTGGTTCATGATAATTTTGAAATATATAATTCTAATCATAAATTACTAGATAAATTATATCTCTAACCATTTTAAGTTTATTTCTTAGTATATGAAAGTACCTATTTTGCAAAATAACTTTTGTAGACATGAGAAAATAATATTTAATATCACTAAGTATGCATTCAATAAATATTTGAGTACTAAAAAAGAGAATAAATGTTACTCTCCAATTACAAATATAGACAATATTAGTGTTAAAGTTATATTCTTTAAGATGATGGTTTTTTATGATTATATTTTAGTTGTTAATGTTGATGAACCGTTGAAGACTTATCCATTGAAAATTAGGTATAAAGGCTTCTATAGGTTCTCTAAAGAAGTGTGTATCTCCATTCTTAGCATCTTTCAAAGTTATTGCAGCACATTATCAAAAATTTTAAATCTCTATAATTTTTTATTTTTTTTTCCTATAATATTGTAAGATGTTAAGACTTGTACTATTAAAATGAAAAATTTCTAATAAAAAAGTGCTTTGCCCACCAATTCCTCTCTAGGTATTATTCCTATTCAATCCAATTTATTGAGTTCAAATAGTCATGAAATTCAAGAGCAATATATCTTTCTTCTTAGAGAAAATATGATGAGAAAACATCTTATTCAAACCATTGATAAGTCTCTTGTAGAGACAAAATGAACATGGAGATGATTTTGTAAAATTTAATCTTTCAATTATTCTCTGAATGATATAACAAAGTTATACTAGATATCATATCAAAGAGATTTTATCTTACTCTAAATTTTCTATTCAATCAAATTCGAGATACAACAAATTTTCTTTCAACATACCCTTGCATTATGACTGACAACATATCATGTGAGAAGAAATGCATGACCTTCAATCCATCTAGATACTATTATTCTTAAGAAGTTATCACAAGTGATTTATTTGTTAATTTAAAATAAAAAAAAATTAATTCTTCTAAAAAAACTTGAGAATGAAAAACTCATAAAACAACCACCCAATTTTCATGAAGGTGCCAAAATGGATTGTATTGAGCTAAAGTAGTCTTTGAGAACTTAGTTTGATATTTTTTATTAATTATAACATATTTTTCATTACACAAATATATTTCAAAATTCTATCTTTTATTGGAGTTCTCGTGTTAGAATTATTATTTTATTTATTAATATTGATTATTATTATAAATAAATGATCATGTGGTAAATAACCACATTAAAAATGTGATGAATGATAAAAATCATATCACTCAATGTCCCTTATAAATTTAATTTGTAAGTTTATAAACAAACTTTATAGAGATCATTATTAACATCATAATAAAATTATTTAAAATTAATAATAAATTAATATACATGAAACCTATAAAATGATATCTCTCACTTCTCTACAAGATCATTCCAATAAGAAGTGTTACCACTCATGTTCTTTCGTGCTTTATTCTTTAACATATGTTTTATTCTTCTTTTTTCTTTAGATATATATATATATATATATAATATAATTTTGTTTTGATTTATATTTATCATGTTTTCATAAATATTATATTATTATTACTATATATGAAATAAGTTTTTTATGATATAATTTCAAATAAAATTATTTCTAAGACTTTGGTACTTTCTTGAAATTATAATTATAGGTCATTAATATATAATTTTATTTTGAAAAAAAAATATTATAAATATTTTTGCAAATATAAACTCTTACATAGTACATTAAATTCACTTTCAAACAATTATTATCAAATATAGTATATTATCAAAATAATAAGTTATTTCTGAGATTATACTAGATAGTTACATATGAACATTATTCTTTAAAAAATTTAATATTTAATGAAATCTCTAATACTTTATATTTCTTTAGAGATCATACTGATACTCATGATATTTATTATTCAAATTATAGTTTGATATCAACAGCCAAAGAATAAAAAATTATTATAAATTATTATATTTTTCATATAAATAAATGTATTTCTTAAAAAAATAAAAGATAAAATAGTATTCCATTATTTTATGTAAAGATAAATTATGAGGTCATAAATACTCTAACTTATCAGCTTCTTTGAATTTTATATTTGATTAGAGAGAGTGAATTTTTAATTTTTTAAAAAATTATTTTGTATTATGCCAATGATGCAATCATACACATAGTTTCCCATGACATTTTTTCTATGAAAAAATAAAATATATAGATATTAATTTTCAATTCATCAAAAAATACAAAATAAAATAGGTTGAGTATTATTGGTCATACTTCTATTCAAGATTAGGCTCAAACATTTTTACTATGCACTATAATGATCATCTTTTTGTTATTCTAAGCTGAGTATACATGATATATTATATATTCATATACCAGCTTGATAAGATTCAATGAGATCTTGACATGATATTTCTATCATAACATGTGTCAATTATAAAAAACAGTATTTTTTTCAATCATATATATGTTTTTAATGAATAGGTGTCACCCCAAGTTGGTAATTTATTAATACTTGTCTTTTACCACAAAAAAATGGAGAAACTAATTGGCATTTTTAAATGATCATGACAGACAACTAGAAAAACTGAGTTCATTTTCTTGGGCAGAGCTCACATGTCAAAGTGCTTTCATGGCACTCATCAATGCCTTTTGTTGAAAACTAGAAGATCTAAATCGATCCACTATTCATTAATATAATCAAACATATCCAGTCAGAGTTTTAACTTGACCCACATAGGTGAATGTTTGGGAACTCAGACATGTTTTACCAAAAAAATGGAATGAAAAAATTTTACAGTGAAATTGAAGGCGTGAAACTTGACACCTAGAAATCTGATCTGTTTAGTTATGTTATTCTTGTTCACTTCATAAACACTCATTTTATCTTCCTGCCTCCGACATGAACAAACAAATCAAAGATTCTCATTGTGTTCTACTCATTGAATCTCCAACAAACATAATCCTCCGACATGCACATCTAGCCTTGGTATATGACAGTCCGTAGGTTTCCATCTCCACCTCAGATACTACCTATCCTTCCCTACATTTCCCACACAATTAAATCCATGCTCTAGATAAGAGGATTTTGAAGCATTACAAAGAAGGTACCTATTATTTATGATCCAATTTCGATTAAAGAAGTGACAATTCCTCAAAGAGTCATTATATTTTGAAATCAAAAACTCATGCAGTGCATGTGTTAGGCTCGCTAGGACATAAATGTAGCTCCCACAAATAGCAAGTGAAAATGAGACACACAGTCTTATCACAACAAGTAAGGAAAACACATGAACGACTAAACTTGATCGATATTGCACTTAATGAGTTGCAATTGCCAATGATCTAGGGCTAAGAATCACTATTCCCCTCAGATTGAACGATATGCTCTTGCCAAAGGTATTCGCCATCTCATCACATGATAGTACTATTATTTTTCAGGATACACGTACACTGAGAGGAAAATTAATTGAAGATACTATCAGTAAAGATATCTCAAGCAGCAGAATTGGTTCGATTCAAATAATGCTTATCTAACTGCGAACGAATGACATACCAACTTGACGAGATGGATTCAAATGGATTGATCCATTCTAGAAAAAAATCAAAGAAAGAATCGCTCGCATTTAACACTTGGAGAAATATATGATGGTAATCATTCATGCACCTCATTAATAAGAAAAACCGGAAGAAACAGGGCACAATCATTGATCGAGGAATAATTTTTAAGTCGATGTGCTCTCGCATATCTATACATGAAGCACAGTGGGACGATATCGAAGTGAGTTGTGACTTAGGTGATGGGGAACGGAGAGCCATGATAATCGAGAGCATGATTGGTCCTACAGCAGTGAGGGAATCATAATTCATAGTTAAAAAACTAGCTTCCAGGCTCTAGGTTCCAACACCACAATTCAACAATATTTACTATATTTTTTCGAATGAATATGTAAATAGCTTCCAATTAAAAATATTTAATACAAAAAACTCTAATACTATTTAAGTTTAAAAAAATAGTATCAAAACTAAAAATATATTATACTCGTAAATGAAAATACCCCTTGAAAAATGTCATGTCAACATTAAAACAAAAAAAATCTAGAGAGCGTATTGATTATACCACATATCATATAACAATATAAATATGTTTAAAAAAAATAAAAATAAAAAAAATAAATAAATAAAAAAAATAAAAAAATAAAAAAAATAAAAAAATAAAAAAATAAAAAAATAAAAAATAAAAAAAATAAAAAAAAAAAAATAAAAAAATAAATAAAAAAATAAAAAAAAAATAAAAAAAATAAAAAAAAAATAAAAAACAAGAAATTAAAAAACTAAAAAAAACTAAAAAACTAAAAAATAAAAAAAAATAAAAATAAAAAATAAAAAAAATAAAAAATAAAAAAAATAAAAAAAATAAAAAATAAAAATTATTTATTTATAATATTGATGAAGAGAAGTTATTCAAATTATTCAAGCTATAATATTCGTATTTATTCAAGCTATATATTCATTTTATTAATATACTCTAAGATATTGATGAGGAGAAGTTATTCAAGATATATATTCGTATTTATTAATATACCTTGAATAGTCTTTATTAATATAAAAAAAAGGTATTTATCTTTATTAATATAAATTTATAATCGTATTTATATATTTTGAAAATATTTATTTATAATATCCTATTTTAATAATTATATGAGGATAAGGTGTCTTTCAAGGATCGCTCATCAATAGGCCAAGGCAAACCTTTAATATACAAAATTACATAAAATAGTAAAGCAAGTAAAATATTAAAAAAATTAAATTAATATAGTTTAGCGACGAAAAAATATACCTAGCACAAATAGCTATGGGAAAATTCCTAGTTAAATGCATATATTTTGTGAAAATTATCATTAAGGAATAATTGCTTGCAATTAAATATAAAATCATAAAAAAAAATTTCAGATAATTATTTAGATACAAATTTGTTTAAATCTACATAGCTAAGAAAATTCCGTCGCTAAAGCCATTGCTTAAATTACCCCCATTCTTTGCATGAAATCTATGATAATATTAGCAAGGGAAATTTATCAATCAAAAATTTTCATCTCTAATTAATCAGAAATCCATCACATATTTTTAATTCAATGTAAAATCTGACATCACATACTATTCCCTAGCTAAACCACAGCAAATTATCAAGAGATTTTTTTTCTAGCTAAATTTCAATAGCTAAATAGACATTTTCTTGTAGTGATCTATCTATATCTATTTGTCTATCTTTATATCTATCGGTCTATTTTTCTATCTATCAATCTGCCTATTTTTTTATTTGTCTATAAGTATATATGTCTATTTGTCTAACTATCTAAATGTCTATCTATCTATTATCAATTTGTCTGTCTATTTATGTATCTATGTATCTATCTATCTATATGTATGTTTGTTTGTCTATCTATTTGTATGTCTGTCTGTCTATCTATCAACAAGTCTATATATCTATCTGGCTATCTGCCTATTTGTCAATCTGTCTATCTATCTTTTATCTATATGTCTATCTGTGCATCTTTCTATCTATCTATCTATCTATTTGTCTATCTATCTTTCTATCTATCTGTCTATATGTCTATCTATATATCTGTCAATTTGCCTAACTTTCTATCTATCTAGCTATCTATCTATGTATCTATCTATCTAACTTTCAATCTTTCTATATTTCTATCTTCTATGTGTCTATCTGTCTATCTCTATATCAATCTATCTATCTATCTATTTGTATATCTATCTATATATCAATCTGAATACTTGTCTATTTGTCTATCACTATCTATCTGGCTATCTGTGTATATTTATATCTATATATCTATCTATCTATCTATTTATCTATCTATTTATCTATCTGTTTGTCTATCTATCTGTTTGTCAATCTACTTATCTATCGATCTGTCTATCTATCTATATATCTAATTGTCTATCTATCTATTTGTCTATTTGTCTATCTATCTATTTGTCAATCTATCAATGTGTCTATCTATTTGTCAATCTGTCTATCTATATACCTGCCAATCTGTCTATCTGCCTATCTACATATCTATTATCAAACATTGTATCAATTTGTCTACCTACCTATCTATCTATTTGTCTATCTATATCTATCTATATATCTATTTTTTTATTTGTCTATCTGTCTAAATATCTATCTGTCTATTACTCTATCTGTCTATCTATAAATCTATCTTTATGTCTATCAAACTATCTATCTATCTGTCTATATGTGGATGTGTCTATATGTTTATCTATATAACTATATATCTATCTATATATTCATCTATCTTTCAATCTATCTAGTTTTATATCTTTTTATCTATATAATTATCAATTTATATATCTATCTATCTGTCTGTCTTGTGTTTGTCTATATTTCTATTTGTCTTTCTATCTATCTATTTATATGTCTATCTATTAATATGTCAATCTGTCAATCTATCTATTTGTCTATCTATCTGTCTGTCTTTCTATCTATCTGTCTATCTATATATCCATCTTCTGTCTATCTTTCAATCTATAAATTAATCTATATATCTATTTGTCTATCTGTTTATCAATCTATTTGTTTATATGTGCATCTGTCTATCTGTCTATTAATCTATTTAACTATCTATCTATCAATATATCAATATATCAATTTGTCTATCTATTTATATGTCTATTTGTCTATATGTCTATCTATCTATCTATTTTTTCCTTTCTGTGTATCTATCTTTATGTATGTATGTCTGTCTATCTATTCATCAATCAATCAATCTGTCTATCTGTCTATCTATCAACTATCAATATATATATCTATTTATTTATCTATTTATCTATTTATCTATCTATTGTCTATATATCTATATGTCTATCTATCAATCTATCTATTTGTCTATTGTCTATTTTTCTATTTGACTATCTGTTTAATTGTCTATATGTCTATCTGCCTAATTGGTTATTTGTTTATAAATATATATGTCTTTCTCTCTATTTTTCTATTTTCTATATGGCTATCTAGATATCTAGTTATATGTCTATTTGACTATCTGGCTATCTGGTTAATCTATCTATCTATTTAGTTGTTTATGTATCAATCAATTAATCTATCTATCTATATGTCTCTTTATCTATCTATATATCTATCTATCTATCGATCGATTTATCTATCTATCTATCTATTTATATATTTATCTGTCTGGCTATCTATGTATCTATCTTCTGTCTATCTATCTATTTATCTACCTGTCTATTTGTCAATCTATTATCTGTCTATCTATTTATCTATATGTGCTATATATCTTTCTATTTATCTATTTGTCTATCTGTCTATCTATCTTTATTTTAGCTGTATATCTATAAATATATTATTTGGCTAGATTTCTATTTGCATATATGCCTATATGCAAATCTACCATTCTCCCTATTTGTATGCCTGTGTATCAATCTATCCTTCTATATGTCTATCTGTCTATATGTCTATCTGTAATTTTTTTATCTATATATATATATATCTACATGTCTATCTTTCTATCAATCTATCTATTTGTCTATTTGTCTATCTATGTGTCTAAATATATATTGTCTATATGTCTATCTCTCTCTCTCTCTATTTAGTTGTCTATCTATCTATATATTTACTTATCTGTCTATGAATTTATCTGTCTATCTATTTTTCTACCTATCTATTTATTTACCTATATGCCTATCTTCCTATCTGCTTATCGTCTTTCTGTCAATCTGTCAATTGTCAATCGATCAATCTGTATATTTAACTATCTATCTATTAGTCTATTAGTCTATTTGTTTATCTATCTATCTACCTATATTTCTATCTATCAATCTATGTATTTGCCTATCTGTCTATTTGTCTATCTGTCTATCTATCTATCTGTCCATATGTCTATCTTTTTATCAATCTATCTGTCTATCTGTCTATTTGTCTATCTATTATCTATTTATCTATCTGTCTTTTGTTATCTATCTATATACCTACCTATATATCTATCTATCTATAAATCTATTTAAATGTCAATCAATCAATCAATCAATCTATGTATATGTCTATCTTTTTAATTGTCTATTTCTATATCTATCTATCTATCTATATGTTTATCTATCTATATTTCTATCTATCAATATGTCTATCTTATTATGTGTGTGTGTGTGTGTGTCTTTCTTTTTATCTATCTATATATCTATTTCTCTGTTTATCTATCTGTCTATATATCTATATATTTGTCTATATGTCTATCTTTCTATCTATCAATCTACTTATATGTCTATCTATCAATCTGTCAATTAATCAATCTATCTGTCTATCTATCAATATATATATATATGTCTATCTATCTTTGTGTCTATCAGTATATCTCTCTATCTATCTATCTATCTATTTGTCTATCTATCTATCAATCCATCTGTCAATCTATCGATCTAACTACCACTACAATAAAATGTTTATTTAACGAGGGAATAATAGATAGGGATCAATCCCTAGCTAAATAGTTAGGGATTAGCTAGGAATAGCAAGGGATTTATGTTTTTTCATTTAAATAACAATTTGCAACGGATTAGCGATGGATTAGTGGCAGAATATTTTCATAAATTCCGTTCAAGAAAAGTGGGTAAATTAAGCAAGGGATTAGCGACAGAGTAACGAAGGAATAATTTAGTCATTTTCTCCTCAAAATGGGAAATTTAGCAACAGATTAGCGATGAAATATTTTTGAAATTTTTTTTCAATAAAAACGAGGAATTTAGTAACGGATTAATGACGAATCAGTGATAAAGTATTTTCGTAAATTATGCTCAAGAAAAGTGGGGTATTTAATAGTGGATATAGCGAAGGAATTCCCTAGCTAATAAAATGCGGAATATTGTGTGGATTTAGCGACAGAATTTCTCTAGCTTATAAAATATGGAATTTAGTGATGGATTTAGCGATAGAATTTTTCTAGCTAATTACATCCGGAACATAACGACATATTTCAGTGACAGAATTCCCTAGCTATTATATCAAAAACATAGTGATGGATTTTAGCGATTGAATTTCCCTAGATAAATACTTCCTGAAATAAGCTACCTTTTTTAGCGACAGAATTTCTCTTGCTAATTACATACTGAATATAGTGATAGATTTTAATGACAGAACTTCCTTAGCCAATTATTTCCTGAATTAGTGATGGATTTAGTAAGAGAATTTTCCTATCTAATTAAATTTGAATATATAGTTGGATTTGGCGAGGGAACTTCCATAGCTAATTAAATCCGAAATATAGCGACGAATTTAGTGACTGAACTTCCTAGCTAATTAAATCCCGAACATAATGACGGATTTAGCAATGGAATTTCCCTAGCAAATATTTATTTATTTAATTTTTTTAATTTATTATTAGTTATAATTTTATTTAATTTTGTTTATTAAATATATGTTAATGGGCTATAGATGAGCCATCCTTGAAAGTTACAATCTCCACGTAAACTTATAAAAACAGGATATTATAAATCAATAATTAAAAAAATTTAAAAATACAAAAAAATTATATTAATAAGGACTAAAATAACTATTTTTATAATGTATTAATTTTTTTAAAAAATTATACAAAAAATTTTGCTAAAATTTTATAAAGAAACTTAAAAATTTGTATTAAAGTAACATTAAATAATTAATTCAATAAGTATAATTGTTTTTTTCGACATTTTAAAAATTAAAGTAACATACATTAAAATTTCTACTAATATAAATGTAAATTAATTCATTGTATGATAAAATAAAAAATATTTTCAAAAATATCTGAATTGACGAATAAACTAGTAAATATTAATATTATTATAAGTATAAATAAATTTTATGATTATAGGAAACTTATAAAAAAACAATTAATATAAAATTTGAAAATCTTGAAATATAATAAAAATATAAATGTTTTAATTGAAGTTAAAGAAAATAAATTAATATTTAAAAATAAATAAATAGATGTTTGCCACTACTAAAATTTATAAGAAGATAACAATTGAGTAATATTTTTAGGATTAGATTTTAAACATTCTCTCTTTATTAAATTAACCAATATAACTTTTTTAATTATCTTCTAACTTTAAGTATTTTTGATTTTAAAAAATTATTAATGATATCAAATAATAAGAAATTTTATGCCTTTAAAATTATTCATATTATCTTCATAAAAATTAATATGAATTCTTAAAAATTATAACCTAAAATATAAATTCTTATATATTTTTAAAATTAAGTGCATTTTATAACTCTTAGAAGAGTGACTAGAATACAAATCATTTTTTCATGTATATTTTATTATAGGAAGTTTGTTAATTTATAGCTATTGATATTTTTTAAGGCTAAACATATATTTTTTAAATTTGTTTATATATATTGTTTAATTAATATTATAAAAAAAATTGTAAGGTATTTTTTTTTCATGTGTACCTTGCTACACGCACATTAATTTTGTTGAAAAATTTTGATAGTAAATAAAATAAATGAGTCTTTTTGTATTATATATATATTTTTTGTTATTTAATGTTTTTATCATTAAAAATATAAATATTTTGATATTAAATAAAATCACTTGTCGAGATTCTAGAGACTACTCTAACAAGCGGAGCACAAGCCCTCCCCAGTTCTCCATCTATCTCTTGACACCGATGCATCAAAACATATTCAAAGATTAGGCGATAATTGTTATTGATTTGAGACATGTTTTCTACCCTAATTCTTCATCGATTATTTTAATGCAAGAGTTTTTGTTTTGATTCTTTAATTTTTTTTTTCCGAAATTCTTCTTTTTAATCACCATTATATGCTTGGATTGCTTATATAAACTAATTCCTATACATCATAATGCATTTGTGATGCAATGTGTTCTCATTGTGTGGTAGTTGATGGTGCACAGTAGGTATGCCGACTTTATTTCCTTTATTTTCCACACGACATTATTCTATTTTCTTAGTTTAATCACAAAATTGGTGCTGGTGTTTATTTGGGCAGTGTGTATATAACACATAAATATATAAGTGTATTTTATTATATCTATAACTATAAAAATAGTATACATAAACATAACTATATGTAAATATAACAACATATATTTAATATATATATATATATATATATATAATATATATATATATATATATATATATATATATATATTACTATATATAAATGTATTCAACAATATGTATGTCAACATATTACTATATATACATGTATTTATCTACATCAATACCTATACATAGCCATATATCTAAATATATAATTACATTAAAAACAAATTATAACTACACCTACAAAATGTATAACTACATGCTTCAGAAACATAATATCTATTTAAATCATTCATCTCATTCATATAAATATTTTTTGATATTGTATAATCTTTAGCATTTTCCAATATATTATAGGAACTTAAATTTAATTTGTCTACCTAAATGTATTTTTAATGTATTTTTTATATGTTGTATAAATCATTATGATTAATATGTTTAGGGTTTGTATTTTTGTTTCACTAAATATCATTTAACTAAAATTGATTTCTAAAAAAATGTGTTTTTGTTAAAATTCATGTTGTAAATTTCAAACAAATAACAATATGTTTGTGTAATAAATATTATAAAAAATTCTAAATTATATTTGTGATGTAGTTTCATTTACAAAGATAAAAGTTTAAAAATAAAATTTATTTACAAAATAATTTGCACCTCATAAAATATAATATGTTATATTTATTCTAAATAAATAAAGTTTGAAATGTATCTATAATTACAAAAAAAACATTGTCATGTATTCAATTTGAAAAAAGAAATTTAAAAATAATTAATTTAAAAAAACAAATTCAGATATTTTAATGATCATTTATATATTTTGAATAAAATAAAAAAATAATACCATGTAGAAATATTTACTCATGTATTTATATGGTAATCTGCTTTGTCTGAACATAATTAAGAAATATTTGATTTTTTACAAAACATTAAAGACATGTATTTATATGTACTTCATTATATTTGTTTGAATTTATAGTTTCTAAAAAATTATTAATACCAATAAATAATAGGTAGAAATTTAGAATATATATTAATATTTTAATTAAAAACATTATTTGGAAAAACAAAAACAATATTATCTATTTATGACCTATATTTTAATTTTTAACATAATATAAAACAACATAATTTACAAATATATTAACTTCATTATTTATATGAGTATGAGGATAGTTATTTTATATTACATATTAAAAAAACAACTATTTGAATAAAATGGAAGCTCATATATTTATTCATAATTTCATTTTATGCATTAATATGCTTCACACACACACACACGCGCGCGCGCGCGCACTCACGCACACACACGCACGCACAATTATTTGTTTTAAATATAAATAATTTACAATATTTTTTAAATCGTGTATAATATAAAATATTTTATTTTAATTATTAATAACAATTAAAATAAAATTTTAATTATTAATGTTATTAATAACAATTAATAACAAATCAAATAATAATTATTTGATTTGTTGCTCTATTGATTTGTTGTTGTTAGGTAACCAAACATTTTGATTGATTAATCTTGTCATAGAGAAAATTTTATCATTAAGGAGACCATAGTTAGTCTTACGAGACCTTAGTTTCTCATTTAGAGATGATTTGTAGAATATATATTACCAACCTCAAGACCATTTAGCTTGTAGAAAATTGTATATTGATGTTGTATCATGGTTGGTGTGTGAGATATTTATATCACTATGCTCTATCAAATCATGGAAGTTGTCAATAATGGCAAATCAACCATTCAAACATATGCTCTAACAATGGATTTTATATGTTGTAAGCTAATTCTCTTTTTTATTAATCTTGAAAATTGGGTAATTAATCTACCCTTATACTCTATTTGCAATTAGATAACTCATCTATTAGTAAGCTTTCTCAATGGAACTTAATCAATATTTTTATCTTTGATTAATGAGAAAGTATAATGAAATATACTATAGACCATGTTAAAGATAAAGCATAGTGACATATTAGTCTCATCTATAAATGAGCATTCTCATTGAAGTAAATATCATTTGTGTAGGAGCAGTACAGAAGAAGACGTGAAAAGATGAAGAAGAAGCATAGAGAAGGAAAGAAAGGTTAAGATGATGAAGAAATTTGAGCAGCCTTGTAGCTCTTAAGTAGCATTACATCCAGTTACAAGAAATCCTAATCAGTCTAATCTGCAAATAGAAAACAAATATTTGGCATGCATCTCTTAAATACAAAAATAAATAACAAAAACAATTTAATAATTATACATTGATACCACTAAAGGTCGGAATATTGCTCTGAGAGTATGTTCTTAAATTAGTTCAATTTTAAAATTTTATTAAATAGATTTTCTCGACAATGAAGTAGTATTCTATATAATTTGTTGCATCCAAAAACAGCACTAACTTTTATCTAACTTTGCAAAAAAAAAAGGAATTCCTCCACGACACTAATAATAATAATAATACTTAATATTTTATCCTTAATCTATATATATATATATATTATATATATATATATATATATATATATAAAATGGATAAATATGTATGTAATCCAAAAAAAAATATCTATGATTGGTTTATATTTACTATCCATATTCGGATACATATTATTCGGATACTCATAATTATCCCAATATAATTTTAAAAAAACATTATGCATAATGCATTTATTAGCTTACTCAGTATGCAAAAATGGAGGTAATGCATATGTTTTATGCATATAGAGTATTTATGAACTCCATATGCATAGTTTTTGTTTATGAAATAATAAGTTTCTACATAAACTCATATGCCTACTTGAGTATATGCAATTCGTATAAAAAAGAAAGGTATTATCAGTATAGGAATTTGAATACCCAAATCATAAATATTTTGGATTTGGGTCCCCAAATGTTATATTAAAATTAAAATTGTAAAAAAATATAATTATTTTCATGTTGGTTCCCCTTAACATTTTTCCTATAATATTATAACTTTTATCCAACTTTTGTTGCATGGAAATGCATCGATTTGTTTATCTCACATAGGTTTTTTAAAATATTAAATCTAAAATAATAGTTTCAGAAATCCAAAATCAATTTTGATTCTCATAGCGTTTACAAATATTACTTCTTAAAGAACAATAATACGTTAAAACCTAGGGCTTACCGCCCATTTAATGATGACACCAACCATCCAACTAGTAACTTTTTTAGAACATCTGAATTAAAAAATCTTTATCATTATACTACAAGTAGGATTTGATTATTTTAAATGTTTAGAATTATTAGTATTTGTGTAACTATATGTATACCCACATGTAACTATATATAATACATGTATAATAACATACTATATTATATTTAACTATATGTGTATAACTATGTATAAATATTTATAAAACTATATAAATATTTGTATAATTATATAACACTCTACAAAAATCAATATAATTATATTTATAACTATTTATACACAAATGTAAATCTAGATATTTATTGATAACTTTATATAGTTGTGTATAACTATTTGTATGAATATATTTATATATAACATTATGTTTGAATATATAAAAATATTAATAGCTATATACTATAAGGATAATAACATATAACTATAAATAATTGTATATTATTATATATATAACTATAATAGCTTTATACATAATTATATTTAAATATATGATTTACATCTTATATTTAATATACATTTGTATATATTAGTTTATAAAAATGTATTTTACTATATCTATATCTATACTTATCTATATGTATAAATATATAAAATTATATGAATAAATATATATACATGCATGTATAAATATAAGTATAACTATATGTGTAACTAAATGTATAACCACATGTAATATATTTATAATTACATGTATTAAAACATAAAACATTATGTTTAATTATATGTGTATATATATAAATATTTATAAAACTAAATAAAATTTAATATAATTAAATAAAACTATATTTTTAACTATTTATACATATATGTATACATATATGTAAATCTATAGATTTGTGTTATAACATTGTATATATTTATGTATAACTAAATATAACTACTCGTATGAATATATATATATAACTAAATGTTTAATGATATAAATTTTTATTACTATATATATTATATGTATAATAACATATAACTATAAATAATTTTATCTTTCTATATGTATACCTATAAAAACTTTATACATAACTATATTTAAATATATAATTAAAACTTTTATTTAATATACATTTCTATATATTAGTATAAAAATATATTTTAGCATTTCCATACCTATATATAACTATATGTATAAATATATGAAATTATATGAAAAGATTTATATACATACATTTATAAATATATGTTTAACTATATGTGTAACTATATGTATAACCACATGTAACTATATTTATAATTATATGTATAAAACATATAACATAATGTTTAACTAAATTTGTATAACTATATATAATTATTTGTATAACTATAAAAACTCTATATAAATAAATATAACTTTATTTTTAATTAATAAACATATATGAATACATATATGTAAATCTATATAATTGTTTATAACTCTATAATATTTATTTATATTTACTTATAACTACTTGTATGCATATATCTATATATAATTATATGTTAAACTAAATGTAACTATTTATAACTACATTTACTATATGTATCCTAACATAATTATATATGGAATAATACTATTTTGTTGCACCAACTTGAAATAAAACGGCTAAAGATATAATATCAACAATATGTAAGCACATAGCATGGGGAGTGTCCGTTAACAGGCTCATATATGGTATAATACAAATAAGGGTCGTACACTTACCTAATCCGAGCCCTTAGGCCTAAGGCTCAAATATGAACTATGTATAACAAAAAATGTAATATTTGATAGGTTTGTACTGAAGAACTTATATTTTCTTTTATATAATTCTTCATTTAACACTGCACTCTCTAGGTGTCTCTCTCTCCCTCTATAATTCTTTGTCTTTCTCTTCCACTTTTTCTTTGTGCCACACTCTCGTGTTATTTTTTTTCTGGATATTCTTTCTTGCTCTCTCTCTCTCTCTCTCTCTCTCTCTCTTTCTCTCCCCCTCTCTATCCCTCTCTCCCCCCTCTCCCTTTCACCTTTTCTCTCCCACTCTCTCTCCTCCTTTTCTCTCCCTCTCTCTCTTTATCCCCCCATCTCTCGATTTTTACACCTCATCTTCACCCCTCTCTCTCCCCACCTATATATATATATAGATATATATATATATATATATATATATATATATATATCTCTCTCTCTCTCTCTCTCCCTCTCCTCCTTCAAACATTAAATGTATTTTGTTGCTTTCATTTCTAGTGTTATTGTACTTTGCACCCTTTATCTAGTATAACTATGATATCTTTTAATCTTTATCATGCTAAAATTATGTTATCTATTAATGTAGATTGTGCAAATAGCTTGCCTTATATTCATGATATTTAAATTTTAAATATTCATCTGTAAGTAATTTTATTTTATTCTTTGTATATTTTGAAGTAATAGAATGTTTTATTTATCTTAATGATTGGGCATTATTTTATGTAAATAAAATAGGGAAAAATTAGCTCAGATCGTTAGTGGATGTACAAAAGGGTTATTAATGGATTTTTGAATAATGATTTTTGACTAGGCTTGAAACTTTCATCAATTTTGCATGTAGTTAATCGAGATTAAAGGATGGAGAAAAATTAAGTGTAAATGTAATCATTGAAAGTGTCATAATATCCTTTTTCGTGATGAAAACACTATACGATATTATTTGGCAAAATATGGCTTTGTGCCAAATTATTTTGTTTGGATTTATCATGGGGAAAGTACAAAGGCTCTGAATATTGACTAAAATGAAGGTATTAAATCATTGCTTGTGGTGAAGAATCATCAAACACATACCATAGAATGATCATGGAAGCTGCTAGTCCTGACATTAATATGTATTACGTGGATGAACTACCTAATCCTGAAGCTCATAAATTTTATGAA
Organism: Sapria himalayana; assembly: GCA_029783825.1. Lineage (NCBI taxonomy): Eukaryota > Viridiplantae > Streptophyta > Magnoliopsida > Malpighiales > Rafflesiaceae > Sapria > Sapria himalayana. The sequence continues at coordinate 12,282 of JAREIK010003760.1, read as the reverse complement.
ATGCTTAAAGCTGCAGATAAAGAGTTGTGGCCTGGTTGTAAAACACATTCACAATTGTCACTTTTGGCTCGACTAATGAGCATTAAGTCAGAAAATCATGTCTGAGAAATTATTTGATGTTACTGTCAGTGATTTTTTATATTGTTATGATTGCTTGTTTTCTATGTTATTTATTTATTTGTACAGTTTTATTCAATCTCACAAGTGTTCAACTATAATTACAAAGGCTTTCATGAAAATGGTTGATGCCAAAGCTTTCTCCTAAAAAAGTTTCTCAATTGATAAAGGAGTCATATTTTAATGATTTTCAAGTAAAAATAACAAAACAAAAGAATTAAAAAATAATTATCTAACTACTTAACTTTTATGATGGTTATTATTCAAGTAGTAAATAATTATGTTTTTATTGTTAATAAATTCTTTTCTCATTTTTTTATAGAATAAGTGCACATTGCCACCCAAATTTGATGGAAAGATAAAGTCATTATGGGAGATCAAAGTAGCTCAATGGTATTCTGATTTTGTTTATAAATTATAGAAAATTAAAAAAGACATAATTTTATATTCGAGGAAGACTGGCCCAAGTAGCTTAATTATTGGGAGTAGCCAGAGGTGAAGAAAAAAAATTAGATATTGCCAGCAAAAAATCGACGAAGTGAGGTTGCTGGACTAGGTACTTGAATCTGCCGACACACAAGAGGTTCAAAATCAAGCATCGAGCAGGCTCGAGATTTGGTACAAATTTAAAATTCTAAACATATCTATATTTGTGGTTGTCCTAATAGTCCAATATATATAATCTCTGCTTGGTTTAAATAATTTTGTTAATTTTTTTATCATTTGTTTTTTATGAATTAATAAAAACATATTCTAGGCTGGAGAATTAGGCCGAGATCCAAATTTATATGGGATTTTCAGGAAGATACATGTGAAGAAAGTGGATGGTCAGTATGTTGACAACAAGTCTTAGATGATTGTAGTAAGAAATTGTTATATTAATTAGACACTATAAACTACAATACATTATAAAAATTATTTTGAATGCAAAATTTTTATTCTATTTTTTGTAAATCTAGAATAGTTTTATCTTCATTTATCTCAGAACCTAATGGAGGAACGTGTGACAGCTACTCATCAACAAGTTGAGGGTTCTATGAATCTTCAACCAATTGACTATGATCCAATTTATTTGGAGATAATAGGAGGTCGAAAGAAGCAGCGAGTGCACGAAATCAGCTCTAAGGGAGTGACATTTTGTTGTAGCAGTCATGCTTCTAATTCATTTGTCTCAGCAATGGTGGATGAAGTGGTCGAACAACAAGCATGGGAAACAAATGAAGGTATTGTAGATATGGAGACCGAACTAAAAAAGAAGGATGAGCAGATAAATAATTGATGGAAGAAATGCATGAAATTAAATAAATTTAAAAAGCAATGCAACAGCAAATGTCTTATATGGAGTCACAGTTAGCGGCATTGGCACATCATATAGCATTCTGAGATCCAGCTGCGAATCCTCGCAGGAAAGGTTAGCATTCCCTATAAATTATGAGAATGATTTAGTAAGAAAATTATTTATGAACTATTATTTATTTTTGTCTATGTGTAGTAATAATTATGATATTTTTGTTGCAAGTATCAATTTTTTTATTCTAGTTTTGTTATTTATTTTTTCGATTAACCAAATTGTGAATCATTGCATGACACATTATGTGAGAGAAAGAAAAAATCCTGATTCAAAGTATTCTAACATTTCCATGGTCCTTCCAATTCATGGGTCCCATATTTAACGATTTCAGCTTTATAAAAAGAGGGCTAGCTTATCTTATCTTTATTTTTCGAAAAACATTATTTTTTATACTCTCTTTATCTCTAAACATAATTGCTGGACATTTTGGATTTTTGGGGAAGCTGTTAAGAATAAACTTTAATTTTTGGTTGTTCATGTCTATAATATTTGTTTATATATATATGTGAATATATTTTTGTGTCTCTTAATATTTTAGGTAGAGTTTTACCCTAATATAGGTATGTAAAAGCCCATAATCAGCACCGGAAATAGTGGTTGAGGTGACATCAGTAGTAGCTATGACAAAAGCGGCAGTAGTGCCATAAAAGGCAGCAGCAGCTACTGCACCGGCAGTGATAGTAGCGGCTGCTGCACCGGCAGTGACTGCAGCAACAGCAGTAGCATGAGCAGCAGTAGCGGCAACAACATCGGTAGTGGAAGTGGTAGCGGTAGTGGCCATGGCAGTGGTATTGCAGCAATATATATTTATCAAAAGATAGTTATTTTTTATTTATTTTGATTTGATTTGGTGGTTTAAATTTCTTACTGATATGGTACCGCATTGTTTTTCTTACGAAGCTTGTATAAGTGAACACATTTCAACAAACATGAAGCACCGTGACTCAGACAGCATTTTCGCAGCAGAAAGTTGGTGATCGGAGTAGTGAGAGAGAAAACAACATCAATGCATTGATAGATTATACTTTATGCACATTCGGTAGATACATTGATTAATAAGATGTAATATAATTTTTATGATTTTTTTGTTTTTGTTATTTAAAATATTATATTAGAATAAGTTATTGAATAATTTTTTTTTAATTTAAAATTCTCTTTTATAGTGTCTGTTTTTAGTAAATTTATTTTTAAAATATTAAATTATTTAATTAATTTTTTTAAAACTGTATTATATTCAACTGTAATTTTTTTTGTTCATGTCTATAATAACTATTTTTATATATCTGTGAATATGTTTGTGTTTGTCCAAAAATTTTGGGTAAAGTTTAAGTCTATTATAGGTATGTAAAAGCTATTATCATTAGAGGTAGCTGCGGTGCGCCGTCAAAGCGGCGGAGCATCGGCAGTGACGGTAGAGGTGGTAGTGGTGCAAGAAGCATTTGCAACGGCAGTGGCAGCAGCAGCACCTGCAGCGTCGTCGATAGGGGCGGCAACAACTGCAGTGGCAGTGGAGGCAGCAGCTGCAACGAAGGCAACGGAGACAGTAGAGGAAGAGGCAGCAGTTGTGGTAGCAACTGAAGCCACTACAGCGGAGGCAGCGGAGGAAGCGGCGACATAGGAGGCAGAGGCAGGGCTGTGGAAGCAGCAGCTGCACTAGAATTAGCGGCAATAGTGGCAGTAGTAGTAGCAGTAGTAGCAGCTGCACAGTAAGCTGCGGCAGCACCGGAAGCAGCTACAGCATCGGCAGTGGCGGTAGCAGCGACGACAGCAGCCGCAACGGCATGCAGCAAAACTCCAGCACCGGGGGTAGTGGTAGCAATAGCCGTAGCGGCCAGTGGCCGCAGCTTCGGCAGAGTAGTGGCAGTGGTGGCAGCTACGACAATAGTAGTGGTATTGGTAGTGACGGCGGCAATAGCAGCAGTGGTAGGAGAGGCAGCTGGAGCAGCAGCAACATCACCTATTGAGATATATACGTACGAATAAAGTAAGTATATACATACATTTAATACTATAGTATTTTATGTACGTATATACTGAGTATATCTATACTTAGTTAATATGTAGACTTAATAATGCTATTTATATGTACATATAGTGTAGTAATATATGTACGAGTGAATTGTTAGTATATATTTACATATATACTTTAGAATTATATTTGTATCAAAATATATCTTTTTTTTGACCTAGTGGTTTAATTTTCTACAGATATCATGCCACATTGTTCCTCATACAAAGCTTCTATAAGTGATGAGTTTTTTCACTAGATATTACGTGCCGTGACTCGGATAGCTTTTTCGTAGTATAAAAATGATGATCGGTGGAGCAGAGGGAGAGAAAGCAACGTCAATGAATGGATATATTATACTTTATGCATTGTCGGTAGATACATTGATGAATAAAAATTAAATTTTATTATTTTTTTGTTTCAATTATATAAAATATTGAATTTGAATAAGATATTAAATGATTTTATTTTTTGTTTATTATAAATTATTTATAGTTTCAATTTTTATTCAATATAATTTAAAAATAATAAATTATTTAATTAAAAAAATTTAAATTTTTTAAATTCTGTAAATATTTTTGAAATTAAAATAGCTAGGAAAAATTTGCTAGCTAATTTAGCTATGGAAATATTAAATAATTAGCGACGGATATTCCGTCGCTAATTTTCTAATGCTAGGTACTTTAGCTAGTAATCCAGCCATCATTATTTTTGTTTAGCGATGGAATATTTCATGTATCTTGTTATTTTAGCAACGGAATTTTTCTTTTTTAGCGTGGGAATTTTCCATGCTTATTTTTTAGCTAGGGAAAATTCTGTAGCTAAAATTAGCAAGAAGCACTTTAGAAACGGACACGATCCATTGGTATTCCGTCCATATTTACCTTTTAGCGACGGAAATTTCCCATATAGCTAGGGAATTGTCCCTAGCTATATGGGATTTTTCTTGTAGTGTCATGTTGCCTTTATTCTAGGCAATGATCCTAAGACACTAAAAAAATACTCTCAAGGTTCTCCATCGGCATAGCTTCCATGCAAGAAGAACTTGCTACTATTCATGCTAATAACACTTAGGACATTAGTGTCCAAACCTTCTAATGTTAATGTTATTGGAAACAAATTAGTATATTGCACCAATTCAAAGAATCTGATATGATTGATTATTTATGATAATCTAAATGTTATTCACACTTATTACATAATCATATTTTTCATGCTTGAATCAAACACATTAAAATTAACTATCATTTTATTCATGAAAATACATCAATTTTGGTTCCAAGAAGTAACCTACCTTTTCCCACTCTAGTGCATAAACATAATATTACGCCATGGTCACTACTGTTGCTGATCTCATGTGACTTCAATATCTTCTCCATGACATTGGCATTCAACTCGAACATCAACCTCTCCTCCTTTGTGACAATCAAAATGTTATTCACTTATTACATAATCATATGTTTCATGCTTGCATCAAATACATTGAATTGACTATCATTTTATTCATGAAAATGTAATGTTCAGAATCTTTTAACTCTGTCATCTTTCCTCTAAACAAATTATCGCTATTTTCATGAAAGTTTACAATACCTCTTATTTAATGACTTTCAATACAATTTTAGTACTCATTCGAACACACTACGGATAAAACCAAATAGAGAAAGATCTAGCAAAGAAATATTTTAAGAGATGACTATCACCAGCAACAATCTTCATTTTACTAAAATATCATTTTCTATTTTCTATTTTCCTAGAATCATAATCAGAATATGATCTTTGGTTCAAAAATATGTCCTTTCTTTCTATATTTTATTTTCTAGCCATTGTCTTCTTAGTGCATAAAAATATATGTAATACTATAAATTAAACAAGCAAGTAATTATTTTTTCATTAATCATGATTTAAGATCACCTTTATCACATATATGTAAATTTATATGTACATGTATATCATTCATAACATCCACATATACATATATACATCAAATATAACAACATCAATATATCTATATATATTTATAGATTTTCATACATATATGCATATGCATATATTCTTATATATGATGTTATGTGTTTGTGTGTGTGTATATTTATATGCATTAAATTTATAATATATATATATATATATATATATATATATATATATAAACAATGTATATTAATTTAGTTTTATGATGATTTTTTGCAATGTATGTGGTATTTGAAGGAATCTAGAACATTATCCAATACATTTGATGGAGGGATAATAATATATGATATATTTTCAATGATAATTACTTGACATTTGTTAGAATATTTTTTGATCGACTTAAAAGTTTTCCATAAAATATTATGAAAATCTGACCTTTCTAACTATTTTGTTTGAAATGTGATAAATATTCATGATTTTTTATCCTTTTATATTTTTTTATATTTTTTATATATTGGTGATTTATTTTCAAATCATTTTAGGATAACTTTTTATGACTTCAAATATTTATGAATATTTTTTTATTTTTTAAAAATTCTACATGTTCATATTTTAGTTTTATATAACATATTTAAATCATTAAAAGTGTACGTTGTTTAACTTTTTACTAGCAAGTGTAATAAGAGTTTTTTCTCGTATTCAAAATGAATAATAATTTGTGGACTTATATAAAAATATCTACATTTCTATTTTGATGAAGCAAGATTGATTTTATGATGTCAAATTAAATGAATTGTTTTGGAATATAATAAAAAAAAATCAAGCTTCAATAAACAAAAGTTAAAATATATCAAAATAAATCATGTATCATTAAAACTCATATATCATTAAACAAATGTTTGATATTATTGAATATTATTGAAAATTATCAATTTGTATAAAAATCAACAAATAAAATTGAAGATCATTGATATGTGGGGAAAAGTCTACTATGGGTGGGTGAAGATTCATTTGCTTGCTCTTTCATTTGAGAGCTCCTCTTGCTCATTTATAAAAGAGTTTTTTTTTTCATTTTTTTATCATCCAAATCTTAAGTGTTATTAGTTTGTTTTTATTTTATTGGTTTTTTTTTCATTATTTCTTATGAATTTTCTATTTCAGATTATTTGATGTATGTTTTATTTTTGTAACACCAACACATATAATTTAATCATGAACTATAACAAATATGTTAACATATCTTACATTCTTATTGAAAATTATTTGAAATTGATCAAAAAAAAATTCATATGCAATAATAAAAAGTCGTATCATTTATAAAATTTGAATGTGATTGAATAACATGGAATTGTCATCAAATGCTATCAAACATATTCAATCCTTCTCAAGTAATACCAAGAGAATCATTGAATATTGCTCATTGAAAAAATCATATTATTATAAAATTACAAAATTATCATTGAAACTAAATAGATTCAATAAAAAAAATTATCAATAGATTTCATTAAATATACATTTTATAAAGACATCAAATAAAATTGAATCTGTCAGGATGTACAATAATGTATTAATGTTATTTGATTCATGGAATATATAAACTTAAGTCATTTTTATCCTAAGATATGAATATATTCATATTTTATAAATGAATAACTTGTTATCATCTTTATTGTTCTAGATATGAATATGAGTTAATTCAAATAAGTTAGAGGTAAGTGATAAGTTAGAGCAATAAGAATAACTTTTTAAAATATTTAGACATCAATTATTGTTCTACTTTTTTAGAGGATATGAAGAATCTAGATGCATTGACTTTGTAAAAATTATATAAAATTTTTTTCGTGATATCAAAAATGTCTCGTGATTTTCTGATCTTTACTATATTTATTGTATATTAAAGTCTATCGTATTTATGATTGTAAATATTATTTTAATAGGAAAATTAAAATAACAATCAATATTATTGAAAATTTGTTATGATAGAAAGATTAAGATAATATATAAATGAGTCTTCAAGATCAAATTCCTACATTACAACAAAATACATATGATGATGCATAAAATTTAATGTTTACAGATCATAACAATTAGATTGAAAATGATCTTATAATTTTTATAATTTTATGACTTAATGATTTGTAATATTTTTTATGTTTTAATTTTATTTTGAAAGATTATGTTACCATTTTTTATTTTTAAGAATTACTTATAATTTTAAATTAAAGAATTTTTTTAATGTTATTTAATTTTTTTAATTCATAATTTTAAATTTCTATATACTAGGTATGTAGGCGTATATTTTGTATTTACATTATGTTTACATGTATCTACATAATAATTTCAACCTATATACAATGTGTATATGTAAATATTCAATATGAGTGTATATACACATTAGAATGTACATTCTATATGCATTAGGTATGTATTTTGTATATTGTAATACACAATAATTATATTATGTGTATATATAGATGCACATAACAATTAACACATCTATGTTATGTATAATATATTGATAACTACTGCCATCATGCTCAGCACTTGCCACCTGCACACACTATCCATGGGACATGGCCCAAAGGGGTCCAGGGTCTAGGGCCTGGGCCCTTGTGAGGTGGACCAGGTGCTATGGCCAGGCCCTAACGAGGGCATGCCTGGCTCTCCTGGTTTAGACCTAGGCTATTCAGGGTTGGGCACGTGCCGGGCCAGGCAATAACCATTCTCATCATAATTGTTGGCAAAGATTTTAATGAGAACTATCTGGAGTATCTTAATTTCATTTTCTATTAAGTTTGAGGTGATGAATATATATAAAATTCATTATATTTAGTTGCACTTTTTTAATTTATGTATTTTTTATTTCACTTGTATTTTTTAGGTAGTGTAGTGCTTATATTGATGGCATGCTCCAAACACTTTAATTTTGTTCTTTAAAAAACATATGGTGTCTTGGGGCAGTCTCCAACATGTTAGCTGAAATGATGGTGGTAGTGGCGGCATTATCACTTTTATTTCCCCAGCTTTGATATCATGTTAATAATATAAATACATGTGTTTAGGTGCCTCATTCCTAATGCAACCAAACTAGTAAAAGAAAACAAGTATAATGCCACACAGAAAAAAAATACATGATGAAAATTTATCTTCGAGAGCATGATAGATTTATAAGATAGAAAGCATGTTGTGATTGAATTAGCATCAAGGTCATTGGAGATTGTATTTTTTTGTTTTGGCAAGTGTTGTTTTTTGTTTTGTTTTGGAAGATAAAAATTCTGTTTGTCTGGGCGTGTACTGTACTAATTTTCAAGCAACTTTTTTTATTTTCTATTTGTCAATTGGTTTTCGTAAAGTCTGAAGCCTGTGCAATTTGTTAATGATACTAGGTTTCTACTTACCATGCAGAGTTGGATGTTCTGGTAGTGCAATTCTAGGCCTCATGTGCTATCTCTTGCGGTGTGCTGATCTTTCTTTTCTGAGTCATGTGGCATATGACATCCACTGTTATGTACATATACCAAGTATATAAGTATGAATATATTTGGTATATACATATGTGTATACTGAGTATATACGTAGGTATATACCAAGTATGTACATAAGTGGGTGCATATATTTATTTCTAGACATGTATATATTGTCATACAACACACACATTTACACATAGACACACTTTTGAATATATAATTGCTCGGGCTGGTGTGATCATTATCATGCATTGCTCACTGATGTAGGTAATAAAAGCAATGGATATTAAACTTTTCCTAAAGCTATGAGATGATATTTCTGGTCCAGGCTAGCTAGGCAGATAGAGATTCATCTTAAAAATCTTAGTAATTGTATTGATATGCAATGATCACATGCTACAAAGTGAACGTATGAGTAAATAAGTTTTGTTGCTCTATATTTGCAATGATTGGTTCTAATTGTATAGGGTCTTAGAATGATGTTGATGATGATGCTCGTGTAGTGTCGTGTAATTATGGTCTAGAAGGAATATCGGGTCCTATTTTGGGAGAAGTAGCTTGCCGACTTGTCAAAAACTCGCTCAATCTCAAGGACATCAATCGAGCATCATCGCCCGCCATACTTTTATTATCAGCAGCTCCAGCAGCGGAGCGATGGCAGCGGTGGTGGCAATGGCGATGGCAACAATGGCGGTGGCAGTGGCGGCAAAAGCACCAGCCGCAGCGATAGCATCGGCGACAGTGGTAGCAGCGGCAACAGAGGTGGCAGTGGCGGCAGTAGTGGAAATAGGGGAGGCAGTAGCAACGACTGTGGCAGCAGTGGTAGGAGCAGTAGTGGCAGTGAGAGCACGACATCAACAAATGTGGTACATACGTAAGTATATACTCAGTATATACATACATATAATACTACAATATTTTATGTACATATATATTGAGTATATTTGTACTCAGTATATATGTACACATAATATGTAGTTTTTATGTACATATATTATAGTAATATATGTACGAGTGAAATGCTAGTGTATATTTATATATATACTGCAATATTATATATTTATCAAAGCATAACTTTTTTCTATTTTGATTTGATTGAGTGGCTTAATTTTATTACAGATATGGTACCGCATTACTTCCCATACAAAGCTTGTATAAGTGATGAGATTTTTCACTAGACATGATGTGTCATGACTCGGACGGCTTTGTCACAGCAGAAAAATAGTGATTAGAGAAGTGGAGGGGAGAGAGCAATGTCAATGAATGTATAGATTATACTTTATAGATTGTCGGTAGATACATTGATGAATAAGATGCAATAAAAATTTTATATTTTTTAGTTTTAATTATATAAAATATTGTATTAGATAAAATTATTAAATGATTTTATTTTTGTTAATTATAAATTATCATTTATAGTTTTTGTTTGTATTCAATTTAATTTAATAATATTGAATTATTTAATTAAAAAATTTTAAAATAAATTAAATTTTGAAAATAATTTTGCTATTAAAATAGCTAGGGAAAATTCCCTAGCTAATTTAGCAAATTTTCCCTCGCTTAATTTGCTAGCAAAAAATCCATTGCTAAATTAACTAGGGTAAATTCACTAGCTAATTTAGCTAGATAAAAATCCCTTGCTAATTTAGTAGGCAATTTTCCCTGTCTAATTTAGCTAGGGGTATATTTATTTTAGCAACGACTTTTTTCTACTTCTAAATTTATTTAGTTATGGACTATTTCCATCACAAATATTTAGCGAATAGTACTTTAGCTTGGGAAATCTTCTGTCGTTATTTCTGTTTACCGATGGAAAATCATATTTAGCTGGCTAATTTAGCTAGGAAAATTATTTTTTAGCTAGGGATTTTTCCATTGCTAAATTTTTAGATAGGAAGACTTTCTCTCGCTAAATTTTAACGTGGATCAGTTTAGATAGGGAAATGATCCGTCGGTAATCAATTGCTATATCCCATTTAGTGACGAAAAATGCCCATTTAGCTAGGGAATTATCCCAACCTATATGGGATTTTTTTGTCTGCTAGTTATATAAAAATCTGGCTATCTAGCTATCTGTCTATTTGTATATCTGTCTTTTGGTCAATCTATCTGTCTATCTATATTTCAATATGTCTATCCTACCTCTATATCTATCTATCTGTCTATCTATCTATCTATCTATGTATTTATCAATCAATCTATCTAATTGTATATCTATCTATTTGTCTATCTATCTATCAGTTTATCTTTCAATATGTCGATCTGTCTGTCTATTTGTCCATCAGCCTATCTGTCTATCATATACCTATCAATATGTCTATCTATCTATCAATATATCTATCAATTTTAGTCTATTTGTCTATCTATATATCTATCACATAATATATATGTCTATCTATCTATAGATTAATCTATTTGTCTATTTGTTATTTGTCTACTTGTCAATTTGTTTATCTATCTATCTGTCAATCTCTTGATCTATTTATCGGTCTATCTTATTATTTGTATATCTATCTAACTATCTATCTTTCTATATCTATTTGTATATATGCATATATATAAATCTTCTAATATCTATCTATCTATCTATTTATCTGTCTATCTTTATATATGTCTATATGTCTATCTTTCTATCTATCTATTTGTGTATATATCTATCTATCTATATATTTATGTGTCTATCTATCTATTTGTCTATCTGCTCTATCTATCTATCTATCAGTCAGTCAGTCTATCTATCTAACTATTTATCTATCTAAATGACTATCTATATTTTTGTCTAAATGTTTATCTGATCGGACTATTCGTTTATATGTTATCTGTCTAACTATCAATCTATATATCTATCTCATCTATTTATCTAATTATCTGTCTATCTGTCCATCTGTCTATATGTCTATTTATTAATTTATTTATTTATCTATCAATCTATCTATATCTCTATATCTATCTATCTTTCTATCTATGTTTATATCTATATGTCTACTTATAAATGTCTATCTATGTATCTATCTATCTGTCTATCTTTATTTGTATATGTCTAACTATCTATATATAATATATAATATATCGATCTATTTATTTATCTATCTATTTATCTATTATCTATTTATCTATCTATGTCTAACTTTCTATCTATCTATTTGTATATATGTATATCTATCTATATGTCTATTTGTCAATTTGTCTATCTACTTATCTGTATCTATCTTCTCTATCTATAAGTCTATCTGTCTATCTTTCTCCTATCTATCTCTCTATTTATATATCTATCAGCCTATCAATCAATCAATCATATCATCTGTCTGTCTGATGTCTACCTGTCTATTATCTGTCTAATTATCTATCTATATTCTATATACTCTATTATATCTATCCTGTATGTCATTTATCTGTCTATCATTATCTATCTATATTCTATCTATCTATAT
>JAREIK010003759.1:51718-101025 GCA_029783825.1 Sapria himalayana | reverse complement strand
ATTGATAGAAAGAAAGTTGGACAGATTGATAGATAGTAAGATATAAATAGCTAGCAGATTGATAGATAGTAAGATATAAATAGCTAGATAGATAAATAAATAGAATGATAGATATATTGATAGATTGATAGATTGATTATAGATAATTTATTGATTGATTGATTAATTGATTGATCATTTAGAAATAGAGTTTAGATTGATAGACAAATTGATAGATAGACATATAGACTAATAGACAAATAGACTGATAGATATATAGATATATGATTGATTGGTAGATAGATAGACAGATAAAGAGAGACAGATAGGTAGATTGATAGATTAATAGATAAAAAGAAAGGCATATAGATAGATATACATATATGTAGATATGCAAATAGACAAATAACAAATAGATAGATATAAACATAGTCGATAGACAAATACAGAAATAGATAGATATACTAATATATAGATAGATAGATAGACAAATTGATAGATATATAGATCAATTCAAAGATATAAAGACAAATAGATCGCTATATAGATAAATATATAGAATAATTAGACTGACAAATAGATAGATACATAGATAGATAAAAAAGATAGATAGATTGGTAGACAAATAAATATATAGATAAATGATAGATAGACAAGTATATGAATAAAATGATAGATAGATATACATATAGGTAGATAGAAGGAATGATAGAAAGATAGATAGATAAATATATAGATTTATAGACAAATAAATAGATAGATTGATGAAAGGTAGTTTGATAGAAAGATAGAGACAGACAGAAAGATAGATATATAGATAAACAAATAAAAATAGATAGATAGAACATTAGTAGATAGAGAGAGAGAGAGATAGAAAAAAAATAATAGACAAACAGATAGATAGATAGATCTATAGAAAAAAAGAAACATAGAAAGATAGATAAACAGATTGTGTGAAAGAAAGATGGATAAATCATATAAATATATAGACAAATAGATAGATAGATAGATAGATAGAATGATTAAAAGATAGATAGATATATAGATATAAAGATAAATAGATAGATAAATACAAAGAAAGTAAGCTAGATAGATAATAATTAGGCACATAAATAATTAAAAAGAGAGATATTTACAAAGATAGATAAATAACAAATACATAGATAGACATATAGATAGATTGAAATTAAGATAGATAGATATATAAAAAAGATAATTAGATAAATAGATAGAAAGATAAATAGATAGTCAAAAAGATACATAGATAAATAGACAAATAGATAGATAGACAGATAGATAGATATTATATGTTAGAATATAGAAAAATTGATAGACTTATAGATAAATAGATAGATAGATATATAGATAAATAAATAGATCAAAAAATAGATAGATATAAAGATAGATAGATATAGATAGAAAATTAGTTAGATAGATAGGCAGATAGATAGATAGATAGAACACAAATACATAAATAGATATAAGATAGATAGATAAATGGATAGATAGTTTTGATTGATGACAGAGAGTTACCTAGAAAGATAGATAGATAAATAGATAGATTGATATATAGATAGGTAGATATATAGAGAGATAGACAAACATAGATAATATATATATATAATATATATATCTATATATATAGATTAATAGATTTGTATATAATAGATAGATAGATATATTGATTGATTGAGAGATATATAACTATATATATTATATATAGATATATTGACAAGTATATAGATCGATAGATAAATAGATAGATAATTATAAAGATAAATTGCTTGATAGACAAATAACTAGATAGATAGAGAGAATGAAAGGTAGATTGATAAATAGACATATTGATACATAAAATAGATAGACAGGTAAAAAAACGTAGACATATAAATACATAGATAGATAGATAGATAGATAGACTCATAGATAGATAGATAGGTAGGTAGGTAGACAGATAGATAGATAGATAGATAGAAAGATAGATTGATAGATTTAAAGATAAATAGATAGATCGGTAGGTAGGTAGGTAGAGAGATAGAAAGATAGATAAATAGATAGACATATATATAGATATATAGATAGAATGATAGACAAATAAATAGATTTACAGATAAGTATATAGACAGATAGACAAATAGAATGATAGATAGACAGACAGATAGATAGATAAATAGATAGACAAATAGATAGATATACAAATTATAGATAGATAGATAGTCTAATAGACTGGTAGACTTATATATAGACATGTATACAGATAGACAGATATGATGATAGAAAAAAATAGATAGATATCTTGATTTATTGACATGATGATTGATTGATAAATAGACATATATACAAATAGACAAATAGACATATAGAAAGATAGATAGATAAACAGATTGATTGATTGATAGATAGATAGATATATAGATAAATAGATAGATAGATAGATAGAAAGTTAGATATACTAAAGATAGATAGATAGACAAATATACAGATAGACAAATAGATAGATAGATATATAGAAGGATCGATAGATATATAGATTTATAGATTGACCGATATAGACACATTGAAATAAAGATGATATGTAGACAAATAGACAGATAGACTGTTAGACATATAGATAGTTAGATAAATAGATAGATAGATAGATAGATAGACAAGTAGACATGTAGATAGGTAGACATGTTGATAGTAAAACATTTTGATAGGTAAATAGGTAGGTAGGTATCAAGTAGAAAAGTAGACATGTAGAGAGTTAGATATATAGAAAAATATAGAAATAGATATATAGATAGATAGAGTGATAAACAAATTGATAGATAGATAGTTTTACAAATAGATAGATATATAGATAGACATATATACATATAGATAGATAGACAGATTGATACTAAGTCAGAAGATAGAAAGATAGAAAGGTAGAAAGATAGATAGAAAAATAGATAGAAAGAAAGAAATATATATAGACAGATAATAGATAAATAGCTAATAGATAAACAGATAAATAGATATTCAGATAGATATATAGATACAATGATAGATAGCTATACATATTGACAAATACTCATATAGACAAATAGATAGATAAATAGACAGATAGATAGATTGATTGATTGATAAATAGACAAATAGATAGATAGCTTGATAGTCTGATAGACAAAATTATAGATAGATAGATAGACTTATAATGAGATAGTTAGATAGATAGATAGATAGACAGATAGAGAAATAGATAGAAAATAGAAAGATAAACAGATAGATTGATAAATACATAGATTGAAAAATAGAAAGATAGATAGATAGAAAAATAGACAGATACAGAAATAGGCAGAGAAATATATAGATTGATAGATAGATAGATACACTTATATACATATAGGTAAATAAACAGATAAATAATTAGATAGATTGACAAATAGATAGTAAGATAGATATAGATAGATAGACATATAGATAGTTAAAAATTTAGATAGATCAATAGATAAACTGATACATAGATAGATAAATTGATACAAAGATAAATAGATAAATAGATAGACAGAAAGATAGATAGATAGATAGATAGATAGACAGATAGACATATATATATATATATATATATATATATATATATATATATAAAGATAGATAAACGTATAGATAGACATATAGACAGATAAATAGATAGACATATAGATATAGATAGATATACAGATAGATAGATAGACTTATAGATAGAAAGATATACAAATATATAGATTGATATTTAAACAAATAGACCATATAGAAAGATAGATAGAAAGATAGATAAATATATAGATAGATAGACTGGTAGACATATATACAAATAGACAAATAGATAAATAAACATAGTTACAGATATACAGATAGACACATATATATATAAACATATAGACATACAGACAGATAGATAAATAGATAGATAAATAGACAGACAAACAAACAGATAGATAGACAAATACACAAATAGATATATTGATTGATCAATAAAAAGAAATGAAGAAAAAAAGAAAGAAAGATAGATAATTAGGTAGAAAGATAGATACAAAGATACACCATAGGAAGAATTAAATAAATAAAGATAGAAGAAAAAAAACAAAATAAATAAAAAGATAGATAATAGATAGATAGATTGATAGATAGATATATAGATTGATAGTTAGATAGTTAGATAGATAGATAAATAAATATATAAATAAAGAGATATATAGATATTTAGATAGGTTGATAGAACATTATATACATAGATCGATAGATAGATAGATAGATAGACAAACAGACAGATAGATATATAGACACAAAAATAGAGAAATACATACACTACAAAAAATTTCTATTTAGCTAGTAAATTTTAGCTATGGATAAATTTCCCTAGCTAATTAGCGAGGGATAAATTATGAAATAATAAGGGATATTTGATTTTACAATAAATTAAAATTTTGCGATGGATTAGTGATGAATTAGCATCAGAAATCTTTGAATGAAATTTACAGTCGCTAAAATATTTGTAGATATTCTATCAAAGGAAAGCTAGAACTTAGCGACGTATTTTGCTACAGAAGTTCCTTTGTTAATTAAAATTAGACAAAATATGTCTCTAAATAATTATTTAAATTTATTTTTTAGATTTTATATATAATTGAAAGCAATAATTCCTTAAATGTTTATTTTCTCAAAATATATGCATTAAGCTAGGGATTTTCCCTAGCTTTTTGGGCTAGTGATAATTTCCATCACTAATGTTTAACGATATTTTTTTAAGCATTATTTATTTTAATATTCTATATAATTTTTTATATTAAAGGTATGTCATGGTCTATAGATGAGCGATCCTTAAAAGACATAATCTTTTCATATAATAATAAAAATATGATATTATAAAATAAAATTTAATAAATATACATATACAAATAAAAATGTACATTAAATATGACTAAAATAACTATCTTTGTATTCTAAAAAATATTATATAATAATTTTCTGAAATATTTATTTATGATATTTAAATATTATATTAAAAAATATTATATAATTTATTAATTTATAATATTTTTAAAAATATTTTAATTAATAAATAAACATTAATAAAAATTACTACGAATAGAAACTAAATTAAACAAATGTTTTATTAAATTAAAAAAATTATAAAAATAAATGAATAAATGAATAAACAAGTAAATATTTATTAAAATAAAAGTAAAAAATAATATTTTTATTATGATAGGCATTTTTAAAAACTATAATGACTAATAGATTTGAAATTTTGAATTATAAAAAATTTCAAAATTTTCAAAATTTTCATAAAATTTAAAAGAAAATAATTTGATATTTTTATATTAATACATAGGTGTTTTAATTAAATCAAAAAAATATGATGATTTAAAAAATAAATATTTCACTGTGGTTATTAAATGAACACTTCAAAGATTAAAATCTATAATGACTAAAAGATTCAAATTTTATGTCTTTATAATTATTTCATGCCTTAATAAAATCGTATAAGTAAATTTTATGCAGACATACATACATGCATGCATGCATGAATGTATGTATGTATATATGAATACTTTATTATTTTATAATATTATTTTATTTATTTATGAAATATTATCATTTATGGTTAAATAAAAATCTATTTCATTTATTTTATTTAAATTATTTATTTTTTATAATTTTTGTTTACTATTATATTTATGTATCATTTATTTACATCCAGTTTAGTATTTAAATATGATTTTTTGAAAAACAAAATGCTAAGGCATTAAGCACTTAACATTTTTTCTATCTTTCAATGACGAAGATATGAGAAGCGAAATGGGACTATGGGAGCAACCTACAAAATCTACCTCTACTTGTTATTAGGTAATATTATCATTTTTCTTCTCATTTGGAATATATATACATATATCTGTCTCTCTCAATTTGATTACCACTGGCTGATTTTTGTTTTTATAGAATATTTATGTATAATTTTTTTTTATTTTTCCCCAATTTTCCTTTTTTTTTTTCTATTTTCATATTACATAATATATTTTGACACTACACCATTAATGAAACAATAAATGGTTAGTGTAAACTTTGTTCTTTTTTTGTTTAAATTTTAGGTTTTTATTGATTTCAAATACTAAATGTTTACATATTGTTTTCTCCTTCTGTAACTTATGAAAATAAATAATGCTTGATGTTTTCTGCTTCTGCAACTTTCATAAAAAATATACTTAATGCTTATGTGTTCTATTTTTGTTGTCTCTAAAATTATTATAATCAAATAACATTTTATATAAAACTTTTATGCATTTATTTAATCATATGACATTATATATAAAAATCTATACTTTAATATATATAAATGTATTACATTATATATAAACACTAATATGTTTATATAAACATATAATGTTATATATAAATATTTATACATATTTATTAATGTTTATAAATATTTATACAACATTTACATAAACCTATCCATTTATATAATTTTTTATTTATCAATTATATAACATATAAAATGTTTATCCATTTTTGTAAACATTTAAATGACATTTTAATTTTTATTTAAATATATAATATTTATAATGTTTATATAAATGTGATATATATACTATATAAAATTTATTAAAGTGTTACATATATATAATTTTATATAAGTAACATTTAAAAAATATTGTAAACACAAATATTATATCTTAACACTTTTATAATTATATAATCATATGCCTATATAAAAAAGTAGTTATAACTATATTTATAATTATGTAAACTATTTTTATAAACCATATTTATAACTATCCATAATTATTTTTTTAACAATATAATAATTTAAAATAAACATATAATTCTATATACCAATATTTCTAACAAAATATAAAATATGTATAATAATATATAGCTATATATAATTGTATTTTACTAAATGCATAACTAAAAAAACATTATATATAATTATTTCTATAACTACATACATATTTATAACTATATGTGTATAACTATATATAAATATTTGTATAACTATGTAACACTCTATATAATTAAATATAACTATATTTGTATCTATATATACATATATGTATTCATATAATAAAATTTTAATATTTGTTTATAACATTGTATATATTTATGTATAACTACTTATAACTACTTGTAAGAATATATCTATATATAACTATATGTTAAACTATATATAACTCTATTTTTAACTATATATTATATGGGTATAAAAACATATAACTATAAATAATTGTCTTCGACTAAATGGATAACTAAAATAACAATATACAAAACAATATTTAAATATATATACCTATATTTATAAATATAAATATAACTATATGTATAACCACATATAAGTATATTTATAATTACTGTATAACAACATGCATCATTATGTTTAACTGTGTATAACTATTTATTTATTTTTGTATAACTATATAAAACTCTAAATAATTATAATATAACTATATGAGGCATGATTTTTTTTCCTGAATTTTTTTGTAGCTTGTGGAGATTGAATTTACAACCTCCAAGGAGGCTCACATCTATCTCAAGAATTAGTTTATTGAGCATTTGGTTTTTGATGTGTAAATATATATACATATTCATTTAATTGATGTTTATAAATATATATATATATATATATAGTTTTTATATATAAAAATGATATATATATTGTTTTTTGTGGGTAGATATTTATATTTTATGGAACACATCTGAAATAATGTTAAAAAATATTGATTAATATCCAAGCTCAATTAAATTCATTAAAAAACTGAGACATGAAAATTAACAAACATATCAAGTATCATTGAACATAATTAATTTTTAATTTAAACTATTTATTCATATTAAAAAATTTGTTACATTTAAAAAAAATTGTAATAAATCAAATTAAATATAATTCATCAATATATATATGGAATACATTTGTATATCATCAGAATGCATCAAAATACTTTGTTTTTGTTATTCTAATTGAATTCTGAGTATTATCAAACATTATTACTAATAAATGAGAATTATTAAAATATTATCATATGCTTATTAAATAATTATTGTAAAGCATTGAAATACAACAATAATATTATTTTATCAATATTTTATAGTCCTCAATTAAAATTAAATAATATTTAACATTTTTATTTTGAGTGTCGACAAGATCATTATAACTGCCAAGGGTTTGTTTTGATTTTGCTGTTTGTTATTTTGAAATTCTTCTTCTACCTTAACTATTATCATATATTGCATTTTCCATTGAAAATATATAGTCGATATTTGTATGTGAATGTTATCGTGTAAAGTGAAGTTATTACCAAAAGTAAATATATGACCAAAGATCCTTCTCATGCACAATTTTAATCTTGAAGTTCATAGTAAATCATTACAAGTACTAAAATCATTAATCACAAGTATATAAGAGATGGTTATATTAATAATTTTTGCTAACTTAATAATTTCCCATCCTTCATATTGATTAGGTATTAATTGAGGTGTATGGAAGTTTTAATTTCCAAACTATCCTTTGATTGCAGTTTTCCACAAATAATATTAATAATAATGATATGTAATTTTTTGTCTAATTAGTTTAAATTTATAAGGCTAGGAATCTGTAATTATAGCTTGCTTCATATCTATGTTTTCTAGTTGAACACTTTGTATGATATGTTTTCGATTCCAAATATATTTTGTTCATGTCTTAATTCTTCATTAATTCATTTTCCAAGAGTTCTTGAAATTGGATATCAATTCCATTAATTTATTCTTTTTTTATATTCAAAGATTGAGTAGAATCACATTAAAAATTATGCAATTTGAACATCATTGAGGTGTGAGAAGCTGACTCCTTCAAATTTTCAATTTATTTATTTTTTGCTTTCCTTTCTTGTCTATTCACATATTTTCTCCCTTCATCTAGTAATAGCGTGATATCTATTAATCTTCGCCATTCTATAAAAATGCATTATCTATTAATGCAGATTCTGCAAATGCATAGCCTCGATATTCACAATATTTAATCTTTAAATAATCATCTATAAGTAATTTTATTTAATAAGTACTATATTTTGAAGTAATTATATGTTTCATTCAAAATAATGATTGAACATTATTCTTTGTAAATAAAACAGGGCAAAATGAGTTCAGATCATCAGTGGATGAACAAAAGGTTTATGAATGAAATTTTGAATCAAGAATTTTTGAGTGAACTTAAAACTTTCATCAACTTTGTGGGTAGTCAATCAAAATGGATTGATGGAGAAAAAATTAAGTGTCAATGTAATAACCGCAAGTGTCAGAATATTTCTTTTCATGATGTAAACAAAATAATTTTGCTTAGTACCAAATTATTTTGTTTGGATTTATCATGGGGAAAGTACAATGGCTCTTAACATTGACCAAAATAAGGATATTGAATCATTTGCATGTTGTGATGAAACATCAAACACATACAATAGAATGGTCATGGATGCTGATGGTGCTTGCTTCAATATGGATTACATGGATGAACCACCAAATCCTAAAGCTCAAAAATTTTATGAAATGCTTAAAGTTGTAGATAATCAGTTGTGGCCTCATTGTAAAATGCATTCGTAATTGTCACAAGTGGCTCGACTAATGAGCATGAAGTTAGAAAATCATATGTTTGAGAAATTATTTGATCAGTTAACAGAACCGATGAAAGAGATTATTCCGAATAATAATTTTGTCACGAACAACTTTTACAAAACTAAGAAGTTACTATGAGGTATGGGTCTACCAGTGGAAAAAATTATTGTTTCAATGGATGTATGTTATATTGAGGTGGTGATAGTGATTTAATTAGTAGTAAGTTTTGTGATCATTTTCAATTAAGAAGGCACCTTGTATTGTAGATATGGAACAAAAGGTGAAAGTTGCATTAAAGAAGATGAATTACTTTCTTGTAATTCCTCGATTACAAAGACTATAAGCATCAAATGCTATAGCAAATGATATGAGGTTGCATTTTGAGCATGAGGTTGAAGAAGGGTTGATTCGTCATCCATTAGATTCAATTGCTTGGAAGCATTTTAATGATATACATCAAAATTTTGTAGCTAAAAGTCAAAATGTGAGATTGGGTCTCAGCATTGATGGATTTCAACAATTTGGCCAATCTAGACAATACTATTCAACATGGCTAGTGATAGTGGCACCTTATAATTTTCTTTCGTGGTTGTGTATGAAGGAGCAAAATATGTTTTTGTCAATATTGGTTCCAGGGCCAAAAAATATGAAAGACATACTAGATGTTTTCTTACATACCCATATAGTAGTGTTAAATAATTTGTGGGATGTTGGGGTGAATACATATGACATCTCAAAGAAACAAAATTTTATTATGCAGACGGCACTTATGTAGATGGTAAGTGAATTTTTTTCATATTTAATGTTGTCTAATTGAAGTACTACAAGATGATTTGAATGTTCATATTGCATGAAAAATTCAGATGCATTAACCCTCAAATTAAGTCGTAAACAGTTATGGTTTGATAATCATCATAAGTTTCTACCTACAAATCATTCATTCCGTAGAAATAAAGATGCATTTCAAAAAAATAAAATAGTGATGATAGTTGCACTAGCTGTTCGTTCAGAAGATAAACTTTTGATAGAGATCCAAAGTTTGGGTCTAAAGAATGTGACTGAAAAGGATACTATTAGAACTAATACACCAATATGCAATATATTTGTATGGAGGAAATGCATTACTTTTTGGGACGTGCCCTATTGGAAGTCCAATTTAATTCATCATAACTTGGATGTAATGCATATTGAAAAAATGTGTTTGCCAATGTTTTCAACTCTATCTTTAATATAGACGGAAAACAAAATACACTTTAAAATCAAGACAAGAGTTGAATGATAACTATCAGCATCTTGAATTGAAACTTAATGAGACAAAAGGAAAATTCTTTAAAGTTTGTTACACACTTGATAAGAAGGCAAGATAGATATTGTGTGAATGGGTTAAAAATTTTAAATTCTCTGATAGATATGTATCAAAATGGGTAGATGTGTGGATATTTAGAATCTTAACTTAATTGGAATGAAAAGTCATGACTATCATGTATTTATGCATAGATTAATACCAATTGCATTCCAGTGAATTACTTTCCCTAAGTGTTTGGAAGGTCCTTATAGAAGTTAGTTTTTCTTCAAACAGCTAACTACCACCACAATCAAAATAGATGACATGGTGAGGCTGGAGAATGACATACTAGTTATTCTTTGTAAGCTTGAATGGATATACTCACTAGGCTTTTTTTGACTCAATGGAGCATTTGTCATTTCATTTGGCAAATGAAGCAAGGATAGCAAGGCCAGTATAATTTAAGTGGATGTATCCTTTTGACAGGTAAATACATATAAGTCGTTATGTTTTATTATTTCAAACATAAAGTAATATTGTAATTTAATATAATTGAAACCTACCATTTTGGTTGTAGGTATCTTTGTTAATTTTAAATTGAATATTAGAAACAAGGAAAAAGTTGAAAGTATAATTTGCAATGCATATTTAGTAGAAGAAGCATCATCTTTTTGTTATTATTATTTTGAGGATCATATTAATACAAATATTAGAAATGTGCCTCAAAATTATGAAGGTCATGTGTCTGTAGAATATAATTCTATGGACAAGCTATCTATCTTCAAGCCCACTAGAAGAGCATTTGGAAGAACAAAGAAAAGATGTATGACAAATGAAGAGTACAAAGCAACTCGGAGCTATGTTTTACCTAATTGTGAAAAGGTTGCACCATATATTGAGTATATATACCCAAAATGGTTGCAGGTTTAATCAGTGTAATTTTTTCCTTAATAGGAATAATTAAAAATTGATACACATTTTTTTCATCTATTTATATGTGTGTAGTATTTATGTTGAGCAGTTAAAAAATAGGCACCAATAATTTCCAGCAATGAGGTCAATTATATATCCTATAATAGATTTTTTGAATTGGTTTAAAAACTGTGTGAAAATTATTAAGTTTTAATTATTTAAATTTTTTAATTTATTAGTATTTTTTAGTTGGTAACATCATTTGTTTAATTAACACAACAGGTAAATGATCCTTCAATTGGAAATTCCAATATTATTTTCAATTTGTCAATGGATATAAATTTCACACAATTGGGAATGGTTCTTCTAAAGCAACAATGAATAATGGTGTATGCATTAAAGGCTTAGGTTATGGTGTAGATGAGATTGATTCTTATGATCAACTCACAAAAGTTATTGAGTTGGAGTATCCTCGACTTGAAAATAATAGGATTTTATTATTAAAGTGTGAGTGGTTTGATCCTACACAAAATATGGGTACAAAGATTCATTCGGATTATAAGCTAATGGATGTTAGCCATAAACACAGATATAATTGATATGAGCCATTTATTATGGTAATTCAAGCCACTCAAGTATATTATTATACATATCCAAGTTTATATCGTGATAAGAGTGACTGGTGGATGATTTGCAAAATCAAAGCTTGATCAATTTTTGAAGTACCAACATCTCAAGAAAGAAGTACAAACTTAGCTATTGCACTCGCATTCCAAGAAGATGATATAAATAATATTACACCTATGCGTGTAGATGAAGACCTTGAAAATTTATGTGACTCAAATAGTGGCATAATAGAAATTGAAGATGATCAATTTCTATCTGAAGATGAGCTGGAACGTCCATCAGAATTAGATGAAATCAGAAGACCCATTGGATAATGATGGTGATGTCGATAATTTAACATTTATGATTATTTTATAATATTATACTATCAAAGACTTTTTATATTTTGTTGAAATCTTTTGGTGTGTATTATTCTTAGATGCATGGTTGTTCATCATATCTCTATTATTTGTTCTATGTTTTTATTTTTTGTATAGTAGATGCACATAAAGGACGTAGTCATTGCGGAGGTGGACGTGGATGCAGAAATGAATGAAATTCATCTTGTATTTTACATCACATTGCATATTTAGTAGCATTAAATACCAACCATATCCAGACTTCAACATCACAATCACCATCTCCATTTCCATCACCACCACCATCATTGACACATCTACCATCATCTTTATTAGATATAAGCCCACCACTCATTGCCCTCTCTACACACACTTTTGATCCATCAACAATTTCTACACCACCATTTACACCAACAGTTTTCCCATTTACAACACCATCGACATCATCAAATACCATGCCTTCCTCTACATTCAGTGCCAGGTTAGTAATTGAGATTGTGGATGTAAGGTATATGAATTATGTAAATATTACTTGAATAAAAATTTATGATGTTACTTTTAGTGGGTTTTTATATATATTATTGATTTGCTTGTTTTTAATGTTATGTATTTATTTGTACAGTTTTATTCCATATCACAAGTGTTCAGCTATAATTATAAAGTATTTCAAAAAAAATGATCGATTCTAAAGAATTTTCGTGGAAGAAAGTTTTGGAATTGACGAGGGATTCTAATTATAATGACTTTCAGGTAAAAACAATGAAATAAAAGTATTGAAAATTATTTATCTAATTAGTTAATTAATATGTTGGTTATTATCCAAGCAGTAAATAATAATGTCATTGTTATTAATATCAATTTTTGGTGATTTTTCAATATGTAGAATTAGTGCACATGGGCACCCAAATTTGATGGAAAGATAAAGCTATTGTGGAAGAGCAAAGCTGTTGAACGGTATATAGATTTTGTCTATAAATTGAAGAATCTAAAAGATAGGCCATATTTTATATCTGAGGATGACTGACTTGAGTATCTTAAGCATTGGGAGGAGCCAGATGTGAAGAAAAAAATAAGAGATTGCCAGCAAAAATCGAAGGACTGAGATAGCCATACTCTGTACCGGAATGTCTCGCCACACGAGAGGGTCAAAGTCGAGCATTGAGCATGCTCGAGATTTTGTACAATTTTAAAGTTTAGAACATTTATATATTTATTAGTTTTACTAATAGTCCAAATAAATCAAATTTGTGCATGGTTTTATTAATTTTGTTTGAATTTTTTAACATTTTTTTTGACTTTATAAATATATACTCTATGCTGGAGAATTGGG
Organism: Sapria himalayana; assembly: GCA_029783825.1. Taxonomy (NCBI): domain Eukaryota; kingdom Viridiplantae; phylum Streptophyta; class Magnoliopsida; order Malpighiales; family Rafflesiaceae; genus Sapria; species Sapria himalayana. The sequence continues at coordinate 86,963 of JAREIK010003759.1, read as the reverse complement.
TCGAAATCTCAATTTTTATGAGATTTTCAAGAAGATGCATGTGAAGAAAGTGGATGGTCAGTTTGTTGTCAACAAGTCTCAGATTATTTCTGTAAGAATCTATTATATTAATAAAATTCTATAATACTACAGTAAATTTTGAAAGTAGTTTGGAATCCAAAATATTAAATTTATTTTATGTTTATCTAGAAAATTATTTTTTTTTATTTTTTCATAGTAACTCATGGAGAATCATGTGAGAGTTGCTTCTCAACAAGTTGAGGCTTCTATGGATCTTCAACAAATTGACTATGATCCTATCTATTTGGAAATCATAGGAGGTCATAAGAAGCAGCGAGTGTATGGCATCAGCTTGAAGGTAGTGACATTTTGTTGTAGCAGCTGTACTTCTAATTCATTTGTTACAGCAGTGGTTAGTTAGGTAGTCAAACAACAAGTAATGGAAACAAATTAATATTTTGAAGTTATGGACCAAAATGAAAGAAAAGGATGAGCAGATTTCTCATTTGAAAGAAGAAATACAAGAAATTAAAAAAGTGAACGATGAGCAGATTACTCATTTGAAGGAAGATATGCAAAAAATAAAAGAAATGAATGAAGAGATTAAAGAATTGAATGATTAGATGAAAAATAGTTAAGAATGTAATGCAATAGCAGATCACCTTTATGGAGTCATAGTTAGCTACTTTGATGTGACAGATAGCATTCAGAGAACCAGCAGCGAAACCACGTAGGAAAGGCTAGCAAAAATGCACCAACTAATAATGAGGATGAATTTGTATCAGAATTATTTCTCAATGATTTTTGATTTTTTTCAATGTGTAGCTAAATAGGATGAAACTTATTTGGTGGTATCAATTTTATTTATACTAGTTTTTTTTATATTTTTCTGATTAACCTAACTATGAATCTTTGCAGGACATTTGATGTGAGATACACGAATAAATTCTGATTCAATGCCTTAAGACTTTGTCATGGTTCTTCCTATGGATGGGTTCAATCTTTACCAATCTCTGCAAGATAAAAAGGAGGTTAAGCTATTATTATCTTCATTATTTATGAAATATTTTATTTTTTTACTCTCTCTCTCTCTCTAAACATCATTCCTGGCAATCTTTTAGATATTTTTGGAGTTGTATGACTATCAACTCAGATTTGTGTTTGTTATTGTCTTTAATTACAATTATTATATATTTGTGAATGAGTATTATTTTAATGGAGTGCATATTATTTTTATGGAGTGTATATTAAATTATTTATAGCCATGGATGTGTATTCAATGAACTATTTTGCAGTTAGGTTGTCACATATAATGAAGTGATGGTGCTAGCTTCGAACCAAGAGAAGAACCATATGGTAGCAGAAACTATAGGGTTGATGGACAAACATAATGAATCTAAGCGATCATAATCTTTGGTCCAATCACATGGAGAGGAGAAGAACTGTTCTAAAAAAGCCACATGGGAGCAAGGTGCCACAGGGAGTGGTGGGGCAGGGTAGCCTTCTTATTTATTTATCTATGTGTCTATCTATCTGCCGATCTATCTATTTGTCTATCTAACTTTCTGTCCATCTATCTATCTATTTTTCTATATATATCTATCTATCTATTTATTTGTTTGTTTGTCTGTCTATTTGTCTATATATCTATCTATCTATCTATTTGTCTATTTGTATATCTGTCAATCTATGTATCTGTCTTTCTATCTATCTTTTTATTCTTCTATATATTTATTTGTCTATCTATATATCTATCTATCTATATGTCTATATGCCTATGTGTCTATTTATCTATATGTCTAACTATCTATCTGACTATCTGACTATCTATCTATCTGGCTATTTGGCTATCAGTCAATCAATCTATCTATCAATATGTCAATATGTCTATTTAACTTTATATCTATCTATCTATCTAATTTTTTATCTATCTATTTGTCTATCAAGTTATTTATCTATCTATCTATCTGTCTATCTAATAATCTATCTATATATCTGACTATCTATCTATCTATTTATATATATGTCTATCTGTCTATCTATCTAAATCTCTATCTATCTATTTATGAATCTATCTATTTATGTGCCTACTTGCCTACCTATCTACATGTCTATCTATATATCTGTTTGTCTATATGTCTATCTGCCTATTTATATATCTACATAACTATTTATCTATCTATCTGTCAATATGTCTACCTACCTACCTATCTATCTATCTATCTATCGTTCTATTTGTCTATATGTCTATATGTCTATCTATCTATCTATCTTTTTATTTGTCTATATATCTATATGTCTATCTATCTATCTGTCAATCAATCAATCTATCTATCTATCTATCTCTCTCTCTATCTCTTTATTTATCTATCTATCTATCTATCTGTCTGTCTATCTATTTATTTGTCTATTTGCTTATCTGCCTATTGTTCTATTTACCTATCTATCTACATTACAAGAAAAGCACAAATAGCTAAAGAAATTTTCCTAGCTATTTGGGCTTATTGCATCTTTAAAATAGAATAATGATGGATTAACGACAGAAATATTCCATAGCTAAAGTGTTCATTACGAAATATTAACGAGAACAAAATTTTCTAGCAAATTTTTTAACTTGGAAATTCCCAAGCTAATTATATTTTATCTCTTGCTAATTTTAATCATAATTAAAAATAGTACATAATAATTTTCGACTAAATATGTACAAAAAATTTTCTAGCTAAATTAGCAAGGGAAAAATCCCTAGCTATTTTTATTCCAATGCTATTTTCACAATTTTTTTTACACAAAATTTGATTACATATTTTAAAATTTTTATTTTAAATTGAATAAAAACATTTACTATAAACCATTATTTATAATTTACAAAAAGTATTAGTTAATAAATTTTTCTAATACAATAGTTACATAGTTAAAACTAAAACATTACATAGGTATATATTCATTTAAAACTAAATCATCATTCTCATCATTAGCTGATGCATTTGTGCTAGATTTTTTCTTGGGAACTATGCTAGAACTTTATGTGCTATCTGTCTTTTTAAGAGCACTTACTGTGACTCCTTATAAGGCATCTACTTTTGTATTGCATTTGGTACTGCTCATAAAAAATATTCTGAACTTCCTCAACAAAATAATCATCAACACTAAAATCACAAATCAAAGCTACAATAATATTAACTAATAAAAGGCACATTCTAACACAAAACAAAACCAAGCATACATGAAGAAAATATTACTTAATTTTTAGATGCGCTGGTTGACTAGATCCAGCAGCTAAAGCACCTACAACAAGTTTATCTCCCAATTTCAAGCATTTTATCGATACCTTTTCATTTATTTTAGTGGCTGCATATACAAAACAATACTTATCATCGAGCATTTTCCAGTCCTTTATCGATGTTTCGTCTACAAATACAAATAGAAGCTTAGATTTTTTACCAAGAAGATGATGAAATATAGTTATGAAAAATAAAGAGATAAAACCAATCAACAAAATAACAAGCCAGGAAAAAAATGAACCAATATACTTATCAAGAAATTATTTCAAAATGTTACAAACATATCAAAATAAACTATAATAAATATTGGAACATTAAAGATTAATGTAAATAAAATATAATTTGCTTAGAGCTAGATTTAGCTATTACACACATGATCGTCAATCAAATAAACCTAATATGAATGCTTTGTTATCTGTAAAAAAACATCTAGCTAAAAATCACAAAAAATAGCATGTACTTAATTATCTTTTTTGGCACAAAGAAGCCCATCGGTTCAATTTTATCAGTGACTCTTCCTATGAGCTTTAGACATAGTTCTAGGTTGAATTAGGACACTTCCTAATTAAATCCTTAGCAATAGCCAATAGCCAGCAAGCATTTTGCACATCCAAATATACAAACTACTTTCCAGAAATACCAACACTCATTTTGTGATTAACATCAAAATCCACAGACTGACATAGTGGCAAAATACATGGATATCAAGCATGCATACCTAGTGTGCAACATCAACATCCACACAATGTGAATGCATTATATCAAGCATGAAGTATGTATTCGAATCAGTGTATATAATCAATCCAAGCATACCATGGTGATTCATGATTTTGGTACTTGTAATGATTTACCATGAACATTCAGATTAATACTTTGTGCATGAGTAGGATCTTCACCCATTTTTATAATTGTGGTAACAACTTGATATTACATGATGTCAAATAGACACAAATATCTACTATATAATTTATATAGAAAATGCAATATACGGTAACTCAATTATATTACTAGAACTAGTACGCCAAGTCTTATGAGAGAATATATAATAGCTAGGCAAAAGATGAATTTGGAAAAATAAACACCAGATTCAAAACACACATGTTTGCATTAAGATAAACGATGAAGAGTAAGGATAGAAAGCGTATCTCAAATCAATAAAAATTTCATGGCTGAAGGAAATCTCTCTTACTCGACTATTAGGTTATGATGTATCCATGTCGGAGAGAGAAGCGGAGGCGTTTGACGCTAGTTAGGGTTGTCTTGCTCTAGACAACAAGATAGTGTTTTTGTGTTTTAAATTCTCAAAATGTTTAATTTTTCATTATCAAAACAGTAATTAAACAATAAATATATAAAAAACATAAAGACTCAACTTGTTTTTAATTATCAAATTATTTTCAACAAGTTCATGTGCGTGTAGCAAGGCACACATGAAAAAAAACACCTTACAATTTTTAATTATTAAATTAATTAAACAATAAATATATAAACAACTTCAAAAAATAGATGTTTGGCCTTCCAACAAGAACAAAATCAAATGGCTACAAAATTTGCAAACTTCATATAGCAAAGCACATGAAAAAATTATTGGTCTTCAAGCCACTCTTCTAAAAGTTATAAACACTCTTTATGTTTATATATATATATATATCATTTATCATCTACTACTAAACTTATTAATTCACATTATAATCACTCATCTCAAATATATATAAATGTTTCAATAAGTATAGAGGATCATGGAAAAAATTAAATAACTGATAAAATGGGTCTAACCAGCAAAATCATGGAGCTTCTTGATGATAGTTTTGGAAGATAACTTTGATTGTTTGATATTCTGCAAAAGAAGACATCATAATTTGAAAAATAAGATTGTGTTAAACAATAACATTTTGAAAGTTGTAAAAAAAGTATTTTTGGAGTATAGGAGCATGAAGATCAGGGTTTACTTCAGAAGACCTTCCATTATCCAAATGGTCAATATCAAAAACTCAACTGCATTAGGAACATCAAAGAACTAATCAGAGGCATCATTAAGAGAAACTAAGTTGGTGAATTCCAGAGTTGATTTTTCTACCTCACCATCATCACCACTTCCAGGATCTTCAACTTTCATAGCATTAATTTTAATTTCAGGCAAGAAGACATTTCTTTGCATATTTCCAGATGAAAATTCAGAATGATAGTTCCATGACTTTGCCTTAAACAACTCCCTCTTGTGCTGAAAATGGTTGTATTTAATCGAAAAAGCAATGTGTGAGTGCAGAGAAATGAGCCATTTTTGCTACCTGCAACACTTTCAAGCAAACGAATAGTTATGAAACATGCTGGTGACGGACAAAGATATAGTTTCCAAAATATCTAAATTAAAATCTCAATGAGTCCTATGTCATTAAAGTTAGATACATTCTAATACATTAATAGAATCTATCACAATAGGCAAAGAATGATTAGAAAATTAGTAGCTTGTATAAGCTCTTCTAATGCTTCCTCATGCCTATTTACTCTTTAGGTTATGTTTGATTGGATAGAATTGAAGGGGGATATGATTTGATTATATTAAAAGAAAGTAGAATTAATAATCTCATTTTAGATTTAAATATCTTATGAATTAGAATGGAATATACCTAGACATACAGATTTACAACACTTATTTTACACATTTATAAGAAAATCACTATAAATGAAAGATTTCCTAATAATTTATAGTAATTTATAAGTAGCTACCAATTATAATTGATATATTTTCAAATCCAATTTTCAAATTCTTGTGCAATTCAAATAATGGATGATTATGTTCTTCCATTTGGTCTTCAATTTCATGACTTATTCAAATGTTCAAATAGATATATTTATCTATCTAATAAGATATAACATCTTTAAGTGATGACAAAAATTTGTCCTAACTCTATGAACAGTAAGTCTCAAATTCAAGATTTATCATGCACGATCTTTTCTATCTTTTGAGGTAAGACTGTCATGATAAGATATTGATACAATTTATTTTTTTATCTAGCCTTCATATTTAAAATGCTTCCATATATTAGGATAAGATAAGATAGATATGGAGATTACATTCACACTCAACTACACAAGGCACTCACTTTTACAAGATTATAAAAAAAAGTTAAATATCTCGATTAATTTTACTTAGTAACTTTGAAGAGACTGTGTTAGAATAGACTATGTAATATAAAAATTTCTCAAGCGATCAATCATCTTAATATATTATTCTCTCACAAACAAATTTAACTTCAAAGTTATTATGAAAACCAATATTAGTATTTATATAATTACACAACACATTTGTAAAAGATAATATATGTAATGAAAATAATATACCAAAATACCTATATGCAACCCCTCATCCTTCTAATCCTACCACCCAAAGATTAATAAATGTTAGTTTATGCTAAAATCCAATGTAGAGTCAATCATTTTTATATCATAGTTCATTAGCATTTTCTTGTGAATTAAGGTGTAAGTAAAAGATTAGGTTGAAATTGCTCTAAACAAACAACATTTAGAGCTTAAGTTACAAAAAAGGGTAGCCTACGTTACTTTTAAAGCCTACTCTAATGTAGCCCTATTGTGGAGCACATTTCTTGTGAATCACTAAATGATATAGAATAACTGCCAAGACAACCAAAATAGAGATATCAAATTCACAAAATAAATGTTAAAAATTTCTATGAAAACTCAAAATTTCATTTATGCATTACTATACCATCAATTCCATCTCTTATCTTCACCAATATCACCGCATCAATAGATCTCTTGGTTTTATACCCCTACAACTGTAGGGTCTAGTTAATTAACTAATGCAAATCACATATTATACAAACCAAACTTGAGATTAAGAAAACCCAAAAACATATACACAGTACATTATAGTTTGAGTTATAGCTAAAATAAAAAATTAAATGCTAACTAAAAGACAACTTAGTGAATAAGATAAATTCAACCAAATGGATAATTAACACATTTAAAGAATGTTTGGTAAATTACTTGAATTAATAAAAAAAATATTTTTATTTATTATCATTATAACTTATGAATCTAAATATACTAAGTAAATACCTCTATAAATTTTATGGTAATTCTATCAAGCAAAATTATGTTGGTAGAGATATAGCTTGTTTTTTATAACTCCACAACTCATCAAGCAACAATTGTTCATCTAACCAGGGAAGCCATTCATTGTACAACCGCTTGTGAATAATATCTATGTGCCCATCAAGCTTTCCAACCATGCTGCCTCTGTAGAAATAGAAGTCCCATCTACCGAAAGAATACAGATTAGTTTTCTATCAAGAAGTTAATAAAATTTTAGGAAGACGAGAAATTATACAAAAGAACCTTACTCATATATCGAAGAACCTAAAGAAACGAGAGTTTGGAAAATGGATTCACAAGTCCCATCAAAAACACCAACAACCATTATAACAGAATGATCATCTCAATGCTGAAAGCAAAATTTCTCACTTTGAAAGATGAAGAAACAAGCTACAAGCCACAGTTCTCATAACTTAAACTTACTCTGCCATGAATGCCACAATACTTTGCTTCCTTGAAAAGTCGCAACCTTATAATATTTGGTGCTAATACTTAGCATAAATTAAATTCATAGCCACATTTAAAACATGCTAAGGAGTTTGAAAAAAAGCTAGATATTACCATAATGAAAATCAAATATTTTCCAAGGAGAGGGTGCAATCACATCGAATGTCATTGCATCTGTGTGAAATCTCGTGAAACATTTTATAAATCTTTTATGGATGAAGAAGACTAGTATAACATAATAATGATCCATACCTTAAGTCGATCATGATGATTTAAAGTGCTGTATAGCATGAAAATGAAGAATACCTATAAATAGAAGATGAGGATGAGAATCATCAAACAGAAAAAAAACTCTCAAGGAGTTTGGAGAGAGATGAATCAGTACTCGCATGCACTTATTTTTTATTGACAATTACTCTATCATTATCAGTGACACGGATGCACAAGTCTATTATTGTGCTTTTAATTGGTTCCTAATAAGATGCATTGATTAGCCATGTTGACGAAATAAAAATGCAACCAAAACCATGAAGTCATGAATTCGAAAAGAAGACACAACTAATCTCCTATAAAATTTATAATGTCCGCCAAACTACTATGAAGATTCAAGCATTTAACTAGCATACTTACCATATTTTTTTGAAATGGGTATTGACTTGATACACTTGAGATTATTCATTCGCAAAGATAAGAAAAATTGTTTAAGTGCTTGAATGTCTTACCCTAGCATTTTTATATTTCAAGAAAACTCAAATAAAAAAATGTATGTAAATATATAGAAAAAAAAGAGACAAAAATAAAAAGCAAAATAAAATTATATAAATTTATTAATTTAAATTTAAAAAATTAAATACATTTTTATTTAACCATAAATGATATTATTTCACACATAAAAAAATTTATGGTTAATAGGTAATGAAATTTTAATGGTTATTTTTTGTAATATTATTTATTAATTAATGAAAATAATTTTAGAAATAAAAAAATTTATTAATCTCTATAAAAATTAAGAAGAAAAAATATTATTAATAACCTTGAAAACTAATAATTGGTAATCAAAATTTTATATTATTTCATTAATTTAAAAAACATATTTATAATATAACCATAAATAAATTGTAAAAATGTATAACTATACAAAAATTATAACATTTCATTTTAATTATGATTAATGGATAAATTTTTAATATTATTTCATAAATAAAAAAAATAATATGAGATTATAAAAAAGTATTTCATATATATATATAATGCTAATCAATTTTTAAGAATTCATATTATTTTTTTTGAATATAATATGATATAATTTTAAAGGCATAAATTTTATATTATTTGATTTAATTTATAATTTATAAAATTTAAATATTACTTAAAGTGAGAAAATCATTAAAAAAAGTTATATTTATTATTTTAATAAAAATGGAATATTAAAAGCTAATAGTAAAAATCCTACTCAATTTTTTAATTCTTATAAATTTTAGTAGGGTCAAAAAATAAAACAAAAAAATATCATTAGTAATATTTTAAATAACTCTTTCTAAACCCTTAAAACACTTGAAGTGTTTTATTAATTACCACATAGAGATATTATTATTTAAATCAACAATTTTTTTTATTAAATTAAAATATCTATGTATTTATCTTTAAGTTTCAATTTATTTTTTTAAATTTTATGAAAAATTTGCAATTTTTTTATAATTCAAAAATTTCAAATCTTTTAGTAATTATTTTTTTAAAAGTTTTCTATAATCATAAAAATATTTTGTTTAACTTTAAATAATATGAATATTTACTTGTTTATTCATTAATTGAAATATTTTCGTAAATATATTTTATTTTATCGCACAATAAATTATTTTAGCTTTTTATTAGTAGAAATATATATATATATTCATTTATTTATTAAAATATCTTTAAAAATGATTTTAATTATAAAATTAATTATTTATGTTTTTTTATTACAAATTTTTAAATTTCATAATTAACATGACTTTATTAACATAATGAAGCATTATATTTTTTTAAATCTATGATAACTGCTAGGTCAATGCACAACTCTAAAATGTCTTCTTTCTACTTATCGAAAAATTGTAGTTGCTAATTATTGTTTGGACCATTTCTACATCTTTTTTAGATGACTCTACTTTCAAGAATACATCACAGAAACTTAGTGCAATTCATTGGATATTGTCAAGATGGAGGCTGTATACTTGTTTATGAGTTCATGCCCAATGGAACATTGAAGGAGCATATTTATAGTAACTCATATCTTCTATATAGTTCAATCGATATCAACTGTGTCAGTCATTAATGCATGTAACATTGATCGACCAGTTCACCAATATAGAAATTATCAATTGGATCATGTGGCTCGATATTGCAGAAGATGCTGCAAAAGATGTTTTTTAAAAGTTCTTATTAGTGTTTGATTTATTTTGCAAGCATATGCTATTAATGGGTGCATGGTCCAATGGGTAGAGGTGCCATGAGATGTGGTCCTGTAGACGTAGACATGCAGCTGTGGTGCATAACTTCCTAGAAGTGCACAGTGTGTGTGTGGTGCAGTGAATGTGCATGTGTTCTTGATGTACTGGACTTGCACCGTGTGTATGTTTGATGTAGCAATGGTGTAGTGTGTGCAACAAGTGGGTTGTGTTCATTTCATTCTTTTTTATATGTATCAAAGAGAGTGATTATCTACGTAGAATCAAGTGAGTAAAAACTATATAGTTGTTATGAAAGTGGCCACTACTTTGGTGGTTCCATAACTATTTGACTACTATAGTGAATGTTAAAAGTTAAGTGTGTTATAGAAAAAATAATATTTAAATTATTTTTATCTAGCACAACTTTTTTATTTTTTATTTTATCACAGGAACTCTTGGAGAAACATATGACAACTACTTCTAAGCCAGTTGAGGGTTTTCATGGAGATTTAGATAACTCTTTTGAAGAAATAAATGTAGGAAATGAAAGAAGTGAATGATGTGATGAAAGAAATGAAGAATGCAATGCAGCAGCATATGACCTATATGGAGTCATAGTTAGTGGCCTTGGCGAGATAGATAGCACAACGAGTTCTAGTATAATACCCACGTAAGTGAGCCTAGCACAAATGAACCATCTAATGATGAGGATGCTGATATAGTTTTAAATGATTATATATCTATGTTTTGTTAATTTAAAATAATGGTTTATAGTATATGTTGTTTTTCAAATTAAAATAAAAAGTTAAAAATATGTAATCAAATTTTTTGTAAAAAAATAAAATTGTCAAAATTGTTTTGGAATGAAAATAACTAGGAATTTTTCACTCACTAATTTAGATAGGGAATTTTCTATATATATTCAGTTGAATAATATTAATTACTACTCTTAATTACGATCAAAATTAGCAAGGGAAAAAATATATTTAGCTAGGGAATTTTCATCGTTCAAAAATTTGCTACAGAATTTTTTTTTCATTAAACTTTTCAGATAAGCTCTTTAGCTTGAGATAATTTCCATCATAAATCCATCATTACTCTATTTAGTGACAAAATAAGCCCAAATAGCTAGAGAACCTTTTTTAACCACATGTGCTTTTTTTGTAGTGATAGACAAATAAACATATAGACATACAGATAAATAGACAGATAGACATATATAAAAAGAGATAGACAAATCATTAGATAGATTGATATATAGACACATATTTAGGCAGGCAGACAATGAGGCAGGCATACAGTCATACAGATAGACTAAAAATTAAACATACAGATAGACAAATAGATAGATAGATATAAAGATAGGCACTTTGATATACAAATTGATAGATAGATATATAGATAGATAGATAGATTGATTGATTGATAGATTGATAGACATATTGATAGATAAATTGATAGACCAATAGTTAGATAGACATATAGATAGACACATATATAGACAAATAGATAGAAAAATAAATAGATAGATAGATAGCCAGATAGATAGACAAATAAATAGACAAATTGATAGATAGAAATATAGATAGATAACTTGATAGATTGATAGACATATTGATAGATGATTTGATTGATAGATAGATAAATAAATTGATAGACAGATAGATAGATACACATATAGATAGATAGATAGATTAATTGATTATTAGATAGATAGATAAATAGTTAAATAGATAGATAGATAGAAAAATAGATAGATAGATAGATTGATTGATAAATAGATATATAGATAGATAGATAGATTAATAGATAGATAAATAGATAGATAGATAGATAGATTGACAGAAAGATAAACGAAAAGAAAGATAGATATATAGATAGATTGATAAATAGATAGGTAGACAAATAGATAGATAGATAGATAGACAAATAAATTGATAAATAGATAAATAGATAGATATATAGATAAACAATTAGATAGACAAATATATAGATTGATAGAAATATAGATAGATAGACAGATAGATAGACAAAATGATATATATATATATATATATATAATAAATAGATAGATAGATATATGGGTGTAACCGAACCAAATGATTCATGATTCATTTAGAGCTCAGCTCAGTAAAAGCTCATTTGAATTCATTTCTTAAGTTAAATGAGCCGAGCCCAAACTCCATTTTGGCTAGTAAGTTAAATGAGCTGAACCCAAGCTTCCTTAAGTTTGGCTTGCAAAAGTTTGTGAATAGTCTCATTTACCAGCTCATGAACATGCTCACGAACAGGCTCGCAATATGTTCGTAAACAGGCTCATGAACAAGCTCACGAAAAGTTTGACACATGTTCAATCACTTCGATGTTCTGACTTCCAAATTTCTGATCATTTATTTCCCATCCCCATTAAAAAAACTTAAAGACCATATTAGATATTACTCTCTCGGCTCTCCCATTCTCTGCCACCGCCTGACGCCCGCCATGCCGCACTCTCCCCTGTTCTTTTCTTCTTTTTCTTTCTTTCATTGTTATCTCTTTATTTCTAATCTCTTTACCACTTATAGCTTTGGTCTTGTTCTCTATGTCTTGGTCTCTACAATGGGAAAGTTGAAATATTGTTGGAAATGGCATTGCTCCATCTCTCACTAACTTCTACAAATCAAAGCATTGAGTGCAAGGTTATATTTTGCTACAAAGAAAGCATGGCCAATGCACCATCTTAGATTTTAATGACTTAATTTACTTAGACTACCGATATTTGCATCACAGAGGGGAAAACTCATCTCTGCAGGATACAATTCTCTCTGCTCTTTTGACTCTTTCACCCCTTGCTCTAGTAGAATGAATACCGAATGAAAGAGAAAACAAAAAATAAACTTGTTATGATAGACCCCAAAGTGAATGTTTTAATGAAAGTGTGAATCAAATGTCTTCTACTATTTTTGATTGAATTTTGTGTTGCTAAATTGGGGTGTTTAAAGTTTTCCAAATTTTCATATACAATTTCCATGTTGAAATTATATGAAATCTACCTTATTTATTTTCCAATTTGTTTTGTTATGCTGTACAGGATGTCGGACCATGTTGCCAGTATGTTATCCCCTAAAAATTCACAAAAAAGTCATATAATGAAAATGCTATAGATGTTGTTGTAGAAAATGTGAATTTGAATAAGGAAAACAAATTATCTATAAACTATGGGTGTTGATGGAGTTGAAAATGTTGAAGATAGTGAAGAGGGTGGGGGCTATTGCGCAAAGAAGAGAAAGTGCACCTCCCAAGTATGGTCTAAATTTAAAATAGTCACCATTTCTGATAAATCAGAAAAGGCTGAATGCATCCATTGCAAGGGGTGATTTACACTTCTTAAGGCTGTAACTACATCTCACTTACTTAGGCACATTAAAGAAAATTTTATTAGAAGGAAAATAAAGTTTTTTGGACAAATGGAACTAACACTCAATTCCTCTATAGTAGAGTCGGTAATGGTAGCTTTAATACCAAATTTTAAATATGACCAAACTAAAATCAGAGATATATTATCTCATTTGATCATGGTCCATGAGCTACCATTTTCTTTTGTGGAGTATGAAGTGTTTAATTTGTTGATGAAGACTATAACTCCACATTATCAAAGAATTAGTCATGCAACTATAAAAAAAGATTGCTTTACAAGTTATGAGGTGGAAAAGAAAAAAGTTTCCACTATTCTGAAATATGAAAATTAAGTAATTGTGACAACTGATATATGGAAGTCAACCAATCGAAAGGTTTACTATATGGTTGTTACTTGCCATTTTATAGATTCTAATTAGAAATTGTAAAAGCGTACTCTCAGTTTTTGTGATGTACTACCACCTCATTCTGGAGTTGCCATTTGTGATACCTTAAGTAAGTGTTTGGTTGAATGAGAAATTGATGATAATCTTTGGAGTGTGATAGTTGATAGTGTCGCTTACACTGATGTTGTTATTCGAATGTCAAAAGATACCTTTCCTATAAAAATCAACTTGCTCTTTGTGGCAAGTTGCTTCATGTAAGGTGTTGTGCACATAATCTAAATCTTCTTGTACAAGATGGGGTTTTAGTGTTGGTGATATAATTAAGATTGTACAAGAAAGTGTTAAACATGTGATACAGTCAGAGAGTCATCTGAATATTTTTGGAGAAATTGTGAAGCAATTGAAGTTGCATTCGAAGAAACTTATTTTTGATTATTTCACAGATGGAATGCAACATTATTTATGTTGTTGACTATCTTGGAGTTCAAAGATTTTTTTCCTAGATATCCACAAAGAGAAGCAAGTTGCTTGTTCTTGCCTAGTGAGGATAATTGGATGAAAGTTGCTGAAATTTCTTCATTTATTGCAGCATTTAATGAACTTACAAAATTCATCTTAGGTATTATTATTTTATTTGACTAATCTTAATTAATTTTGTGATTTACATGCTTTTAAAATTATTTATTCCAATTGGGTAATATCATACATGTTATTGTAGGTTCTGAATATCTAACATCAAATTTGTTTTTTCCTGAGCTTTATAATATCAAGAGGTTGTTGGATGACAAATATCTTGATGAAAATGAGTTTATGCATTCAATGATTATGAGGATGAAAGATGGTAGTGAAATAAAATACAATTGATTGAGTGGCATTTTTCTATGATTTACTCAAGATCAGATATCATTGAACATATTATAACTATTCGTGAGACTTTGCGCATGCTTTATAAGGATTATGTTGAAGCTCATAAAGCAAATGGTAGTGAAAAAGAGGGTGAAAGTGAGATTCAAAATGAATCCTTATGTGCTGTGATGATGGGAACAAGTGGAGTGAGGGCTTAATTTTTTAGTTATATAAGACATCTCTAATCATCAATTGAACCAGTTAAATCTGATTTAAATATATATCTAGAGGAAGGTGTTCATCTTTGTGAAAATTTAAATTTTGATGTCTTAGATTGGTGGAAGATGAAATCTCTAAAGTTTTGAGTGTTATCAAAGATGACATGTGATATTTTATCAATTCCAATCACAACTGTAGCTTCAGAGTCTGCATTCAGTGCTAGGGGAAGAATTATTGAACCACATCATGCATCTTTAGGAGCAGACATGGTTAAAGTATTATTATGAGGTGAAGATTGGCGTGCCTTTTATGGGATAAAGTGAAAAAGAAAAGTAAATCTCAAATTTATATCATATTTTAAGTTTAAATTTGATTTTGTGCTGTTATAAAATTTTCATATTTTGAGCTTTTTTATTGTTGTTTATGTACATGTTTAGGTTTTGTTTTACAATGTAAATATTTTATTTTATTTTTTATAAATTGTTACTATTTTTATAGTATGAAGAGGACTTTAAAGAGATTCAAATACCTCACACTTGAAAGTTGCTTTTATGGGATAATATGGAGCTGATTTCATTTCTTGTATATACTTTAATCTTTGGGATATAGTTGAGGTTGAGTTACATGGGTATATTATTATTTTTTGATTAGAAAATATTCAAAGTTACTTATTATTTATCTTATTATTTCAGGTGTAGTCTTTTAAGCTTTTATTATATTTTTATTCGAAGTTTATTTTACTTATATAAGCTATCAAGGTTTGCTTTTATTTGAAAGCTTCAGAGGCCAATACATGGAAGAGATCATGGTGAAAGATGAAGATAAAAGATTATTTTGAAGTTGTTATATGTCAGATTTAAACATTATTTTTAAATTTTAAGGATGATTGTAAGTTTTTTTTTTCATTGGTATTGTAACTTTTAGTTGGTTTGGATATGTTAGTTATTATTAATAACTTGTTGTATTAAGTTATTAGTATTTTTTTTAGATATAGTATATGATGCTAAACTATTAATTTTTGTTAAAGATCATAAACAAGCTCATAGATGAACTCAAATGAGCTCACAAACGAACTCCTTACTGAGCTCGCAAATGAGCTCACAAATGAACTCCTTATCGAGCTTACAAATAAGCTTATAATCAAGCTCACATATGAACGTGCATGAGCTATAATCAAATGAGGTTAAAACGAATTAGCCTGAGTTGAGATCGATCTTGATGAGCTCTAGCTCAACTCAAACTCGAGCTTGGATTTTAAAAAATAAAGGAATTCGTGTAGAATCCAATCCCTTCAAAAATATTTTGAACAGAACCTAAGCCTTTGTTAATTCATCTAAGTTTGCTTCAGTTACACCCCTAGATAGATAGATAGATTTATAGGTAGGTAGGTAGATAGATATATAGATAGATTGATTAATAGATAGATAGATAGACAGATAGATATACAGGTAGATAGACAGATAGATAGACAAATAGATAGACAAATAGATAAACAAATAGATAGATAGATAGATAGATAGATTGATTGATAGATAAATAGATAGACAGACAGATAGAAGGATACACATATAGTTAGATAAAATATAGGTAGATAGAAAGATAGATAAACAGAGAGATAGATTGATTGATTGAAAGATAGATAGATAGACAGATAAATAGACATATAGATAGACATATAAATAGACATATAGATAGACAGATAGATAGATATAAAGATAGATAGACATATAAATAGGTAGATAGATAGATAGACAAATAAAATAATAGACAAATAGATAGATAGAAAGATAGACAAATAGATAGAAAAATCAATAGATAGATAGATAGACATATAGATAGACAAATAGATAGATAGACAGAAAGATAGACAGACAGATAAAAAAATAGACAAATAGACAGACAGAAATAAGCAAATAAATAGGTAGATAGATAGATATATTTCTATAGAGATTGATTGAGAGATAGATAAATAGATAGATAGATAGAATAATAAATTGATAGATGAATTGATAAACATATTGATAGAAATATTGATATACAGATTGATAAACAAATTGATGGACAAATTGATAGGCAGATTAATAAATAGATTAAAAGATAGATCGATAGATAGATAGACAGATATATAGATAGATAGATAAACATATAGATAGATAATTAGATAGAGAGATATATAGACAGATAGATATATAGAAAGGTATACAAATAGATAGATATATTGATTGATAGATAAATAGATAGACAGATAGACATATAGTTAGATTGATTGATTGATTGATTGATAGATTGATAGATATATAGATTGATAGATAGATAAATAGATAACTAGATAACTAGATAACTAGATAGACAAATAGAAAGAAAGATAGATATATAGGTAGATTGACAGATAGATAAAAAATAGATAGAAAGACTAATAGACAAAAAGTTAGATAGATGAATAGAGAGAATGAATGAATGATTGATTAATAGATAGATAAAAAGACAAATATATAAATAGATAGTTTGATAGATTAAAATAAAGATTGATAGACATATTGAAACAAATTTTGATAGATAGATTGATAAACAAGTTGATATACAAATTTTTATACAAATTGATAGACAAATTTATATACAGATAGATAGACTTATAGATAGAATGATAGATAAACTCATAAATAGACAAATTGATTAATAGATTTATTAACATTTTGAAAGATAGATAAATCTACATATTGATAAACTTATAGATAGATAGATAGATTGATTGATCAATAGATTATTAGACAAATAATAAGGCAAATTGAAATATAGATAGATAGATCAATCGATCGATGGATGTATAGATAGACAAATAGATAGATAGATAGATAAATATACATTAAAAGATAAATAGATATATAGATAGATAGATAGTCAAAAAGATAGAGAGAGAGAGATATAGATAGATATATATATATATATATATATATATATATATATACAGATAGATAGAAATATAGAAAATAGATATATAGACAGATAGATACATAAATAGATATATAGATAGAGAGATAGATAAATAGATAGATAAAAATATAGATAGACAAATAGATAGGCAGATAGATAGAAGATAGATAGATAGACAGACCAACAGATAAAAATAAAGATAAATAGATAGATCAATAGAATGATATATAGATAGATAATTAGATAGATAGAGAGATAGATAGATAGATAGATAGATAGATAGGCAGATAGATAGATAGGTAGGTAGATAGATAGAAATATAGGCAGATAGATAGACAGATTGAAAGATACATAGATAGATAGATAAAAATGATAGGCAGTTAGATAGATAGAAAGAATAGAGACACAAATAGATAGACAGATAGATAGAGTGATTGATAGACAAATAGATAGGTAGATAGATAGTTGGATAGATATTTAGACATACAGACAGACAGACAGATAGATTGATAGATTGATTGACTGGTTGACTGATTGACAAATAGATTGACAGATATATAGACATATAAATAGATAGATTAATAGATAGAAATGTAGATAGATTAATAGATAGATAGATAGATAGACAAACAAATAAACAATAGATAGACAAATTGATATAAAGATAGATAGATAAATCGACAGATAGAGAGACACACAGATAGATAGATAGATAGATAGACAAACATAATGATAAATATAAATATTTATAGATAAATAGATATATATATATATATATATATATAAGAGATAGATTTATAAAGAGATTGATTGACAGATTGATAGAGAGATATATAGATAAATTGATAGAATGATAGATTGATAAAAAAATTTATAGCCATTTTAAAAGAAATATTTGTATATAGATTGATATATAGATTGATACGTAGATTAATATAAAAATTGATAAACAAACAGATAGATAGATAAAAAGATAGACAAATAGAAAAGAAAAGAGATTGATACAAAAATGGATAGATTATTAGACAGATAAATACATAGATAGATTGATAGATTAATTTATTGATAGTTAGATAGATAGATAGACAGATAAAAATATATATAGAAAGTCAAATAGATAGAAAGAAATATGATAGATAGATAGATAGATAAATATATAGATACATAGACAAATAATAGACAGATAATTAGTTAGATAGATATAAAGAAAGATAGATAAATAGACACTAAGTTAGATAGAAAGATAGACAGATAGATAAATAGATAGACAAATATATAGATAGATAGATAGTCAGAGAGATATACAAGTATATAGACAAAAAGTTAAATAGTAAATAGATAGATTGACAGATAGATCGATAGAAAGATGAACAGAGAGATAAATAGATAGATAGATAGATAGACATATAGATACTTACAAAGATAGAAAGATAGTTAGATAGATAGTAGATAGACAAATAGATAGACATATAGAAAGACCATATATATAGATAGATTGGTAGATAGACTAATAGATAACCAAATAGATTGATTTATTGATAAAGAGATTGATAGATATATAGATGTACATATAGATAGACAGATTGATTGATTTATAGATTTATAGACAGATTGATAGATAAATTGATAGACAAATTGATAGACAGATTGATATACAGATTTATAGATAGATAGAATAATAGATAGACAAATAGATAGATACATAGAATTACAAACAAACAAACAAATTAACAAATAGATAGAAAGACAGATATACAGATTGATAAATAGATAGATAGACAGATACACAGATAGACAGACAAATAGATAGATAGAAAGATAGACAGATTAATGATTGATTGAATGAATGATAGATCATTTGATAGATAGATAGAATGATAGATAAATAGATTGATAGATTGATAGATTGATAGACTAATTGATAGACATATTGATAGAAATATTGATAAATAGAATAATAGACAGATTGATATATTGATAGAGAGACATATTGATAGTCACATAGATAGACATATTGATTGATAGATTATTTTATAAATAAATAGACAAATAGAAAGACAAATAAATAAATAGATAGATAGATATATATATATATATATAATAGATATATAGATAGATAGTAAGTTAGATAGAAAGACACATAGATAGATAGATAGATAGACTAAAATATAAATAATAAGATACATAGATTGATAGACAGATAGATAGACAAATAGATAGAAAGATAGATAGATTGATTGATTTACATATAAATAGATTGAAAGAAAGAAAGAAAGATAGATAGAAAGATGTATAGATAGATAGATAGAAAGATAAATAGATAAATAAATAGATAGATAAATAGACATATAGATATATACACTACAAGAAAAATCCAATATAGCTATGAAAGATTCCCTAGCTAAATGGGTGTTTTTCATCGCTAAACGGGATATAGCAATGGATTAACAATGGAACCATTCCCAATCTAAAGTTCTCGTCTCTTAAATATAGTGAGGAAAGTGTACCTAGCTAATAATTTAGTGATGGAAAAATCCCTAGCTAAAAAAATATTTTCTCTAGCTAAATTAGCAAGCTAAATGAGAGTTTCCATCACTAAACAGATATAATGATGAAAGCTTTCCCAATCTAAAGTGCTCGTCTATAAATATTAGTGATGGAAATAGTCCCTAGCAAAATAAATTTAGAGACGGAAAAATCTCTTGCTAAAATAAAGATATCCCTAGCTAAATTAGCTAGGGCAATTTGCTAAATTAGCTCGGGAAATTTGCTAAATTAGGTATGGAATTTTCCCTAGCTATTTTAATTTCAAAACTATTTTCAGAATATAATTTATTTTAAAATTTTTTAATTAAATAATTTAATATTTTAATATTAAATTGAATAAAAATATAAACTATAACTGATAATTAATAATTAATAAAAATTTAAATCATTTAATAACTTATACTAATACAATATTTTACATAATTAAAATAAAAAAATTACAAAATTTTATTACATCTTATTCTTCAATGTATCTACTGACAGTGTATAAAGTATAATATATCCATGCATTGATGTTGCTTTCACTCCCTCTACTCCTCCGATCATCATTTTTCTACTAAAACAAAGCTGTCCGAGTCACGACACATGTCTAGTGAAAAATCCCTTCACTTATACAAGCTTTGTATGGGGAACAATGCGGTACCAAATATGTAAGAATTTTTAACCACTCAATCAAATCAAAATAAAAAAAAAGTTTTGTTTTGATAAATATATAATACTGCAGTATATATGTACATATATACTAGGATTTAAATCGTACATATATTTTTGAAATATATGTAAATAAAAACTACAGTTTTATGTGTACATATATACTGAGTACAAATATACTTAGTATATATGTACATAAAATACTATAGTATTATATGTATGTATATACTGAGTAGATACATATGTATATACCACATTTATTGATGTTGCTGCTACAGCCAGTTTCGATGCTGCTCCTGTCGGTGTAGCTACCGATGCCACTACCATCGCTACCGCTACCACTGCTGCCGCTTTTGCCACCACAGCCACCTGTACTACCACCATTACCACCGCCTCTATTGTTGTGGCCACTAATAATAACAGTGGGGTGTGCGATGATGCTCGACTAATGAACATCTGTGCCAACCACTTGTTTTGAGATTGAGCGAGTTTTTGACGAAGTGGCACGCTTCTTCTCCCAAAATAGGACCCGATATTCCTTCCAGACCATAATTACATGACACTACACGAGCATCATCATCATCCTAAGCCCTAGTACAATTAGAACCAATCATTGCAGAACCAAGAGCAAGAAAACTAATTTACTCATACGTTCGATTTGTACCATGTGATAATTGCATATCAACACTATTACTAAGATTTTTAAAACCAACTTCTATCTACCTGGCTGGCCTAGACCAGAAATATCTTCATCCTTTAGCTTTAGAAAAAATCTAATATCCATGTCTTTTATTACATGTATCAGTAAGCAATGCACAATGATGACCAGACTACCCCGAGCAATTATAAATTCAAAAGTGAGTCTGTGTGTAAATGGGTGTGTATGTATGACAATATATACATGTCTATAGATAAATATATGCACCCACTTACGTACATATATAATATAGTATATATGTATGTATCTACTAAGTATATACGTACAAATATACTATATATATACGAACATATAAACTCGGTATATTTATACTTATATACTCAGTTTATACATAAATATATACCTGGTATATATGTAGATTCATACCAAGTATATATGTACGTATATATTGCAGTATTATATGTATGTATATATACTCACATAGCCTTGGATGACACACACACACTTGTACTTTAATGCAAATACACATACCATCAAAGACAACAGAAAAAAATAATATAGGATTTAAAAAAGTGCATATATGTATCTCAGGCATGGTCAGCATTTCTAGTTCTTTTTTCTACGGTACTCCACATAGATAGAGAACATTGTTAGACCTGCACATGGAGCATAACATATTACATTTACAAACTAATAACCGATAAAAATTAGACTCAGATCTGAACTGCGACGACGCATATCTGCACAAAATAAGAGTGTCAAGAAAAACTTGCATTTGCGTGGAATTAATTTTTTGGTTCATTCACAGCTCTAGAAGCTAAGGTGTTGTTGTCATCACCATGGAGGACTAGCCAAGGCTTTTAAATACTTATAATAGGCTAAAAATTTACCCAAAAAATTTTGGGACACACAAACATATTCACAGATATATAAAAAAGTTATTATAGACATGAACAAACACAAATTAATGTTCATAGTCATACAACTTTAACAAAAATATAAAAGATGTCCAACAATGATGTTTAGAAAGAAAAAGAGTGCAAAAATTAAATGTTTTAGGAAAAAATGAAGATAAAAGAAGCTAAGCCTCCTTTTGATCAAGCTGAAATCGGTAAATATGAGACCCATGCATTGGAAGGTCTGTGGCAATGTTTGAATGCTTTGAATAGAATTTTTTCGTGAGTCTCACATAATGTGTCCTGAAAAGATTTATTATTAGGTTAATTAGCAAAGCAAAAAACATAACCAGAATAAAAAAAATTGAACCTAGAAAAAAATATCATAATTAATTGCTACACATAGACAAAAATCAATAATAGTTCAAAAATAATTTTCATATGAAATCATCCTCATAATTAGTAGGGAATGCTAGCCTCTCCTGCGAGGTTTCGTAGCTGGATCTCGGAATCCTATCTGTTGCGTCAATGCCACTAATTGTGACTCCATATAGGACATCCGTTGTTGCATTACATTCTTAATTTCTTTCATCTCATCATTCATTTCTTTAATTTCTTGCATTTCTTCCATCAAATTAGTATACTGCACATCCTTCTGTTCTTTAATTTCATATATTTATTCCTTTAAATGAGATATCTGTTCAACCTTCTATTTCATTTTTGTCTCCATATCTACAATATGTTTATTTGTTTCCATTGCTTATTGGTCTATTGCCTCATCCACCATTGTTGTGACAGATGAATTAGAAGCACGACTACTATAGCAAAAGGTCACTCCCTTTGAGCCTATGCCATACACTTCCTGCTTCTTACGACCTTCTATGGTCACTAAATAAATAGGATCATAGTCAATTAGTTGAAGATCCATTGAACCCACAACTTGTTGATGAGCAGCTATCACACATTCCTCCATTAGTTCCTGAGATAAAATAAAGGAAAATTCTATTCTAGATATACATAAAATAAAATAAATATTTTGCATTCCAAATAATTTTTAAAATGTACTATATTATTTTAAAATTTTATTAATATAACAAATTCTTATAGTAATCATCTGAAACTTATTGTCAACAAACTGACCATCTACTATCTTCACAAGCATCTTCCTGAAAATCTCATAAAAATTGGGATCTCCACCCAATTCTCCAACCTAGAATATGTTTTTATTAAGTCATAAAAAAACAAAAGATCAAAATATTTAACAAAATTAATAAAACCTTGCAGAGATTTGATTTATTAGACAATTAGGACAATGACCAAATATATAAATGTTTAGAATTTTAAAATTATACCAAATCTCAAAAGTGCTCATTGCTCGAATTTGACCCTCCTGTGTGTCAACAGATTTTTGTACCTAGTCTAGCTACCTTTCTTCATCAATTTTTGCTAGCAATATCTAATTTTTTCTTCACATGTGGCTCCTCCCAATACTTAAGCCACTTGGGCTAGTCATCCTCGGATATAAAATCATTCCTTTCTTTTATATTCTTTTATTTATGGACAAAATCGGAATACCATCGAGCAACTTTGCTCTCCCATAATTAACTTTATCTTTCCATCAAATTTGAGTGCCCATGTGCACTGATTTTATATATAGAAAAATCACAAAAGAATTTATATTAACAACAATAACATAATTATTTACTGCTTGAATAATAACCAACATAATAGTTAAGTAATTAGATAATTTATTTTCAATGCATTTGTTTTGTTATTTTTACCTAAAAATCATTAAAATAAGACTCTTTTGTCGATTCGGAAACTTTCTTCTAGGAGAATACTTTAGAATCGGCCATTTTTTGAAAGATTTTGTAATTATAGTCGAACACTTGTGAGATGAAATAAAACTATACAATATAATAAATAACATTGAAAACAAGCAAATCATAACAATATTAAAAAACCATTAATAGTAACATCAAAATTTTTTTTTAAAGTTATATTTACATATTTCATTTACCTACAATCCACAATCTCAATTGCTAACTTTACACTAACAGCAGAGGAAGACACAACATTTGATGATGTTGTTGCTTTTGTAAATGGGGGAACTATCGGTGTAAAATGTGGTGTTGAAGGTAGAGATGGAACAAAAGTGTGTGCAGGAGCACAATGGGTGGTGGGCTTATATATGATAAATGTGATAATAGAGGTCTCAATGATGGTGATGGTGATAAAAATAGAGATGTTGATTGTGATGTTGAAGTCTGGATATGGTGGGTATGAGATGATACTGATTTTGCAACGTGATCTAATATACTAGATGAATTTGGTTCATTTTTAGATCCACGTCTACCTCCACCACGGCCGAGTCCTTTAGGTGCCATCTACTGTACAAAATAAGACATAGAACAAATAATACATATATGATGAACAAGCATGTATTTTTTTAAAAAAACAACAATATATTTCAACAAAATATAGTAGTCTTTGATAGTTTAATATTATAATAAAATTATAACAGTTTAATTATCAGCATTACTATCATCCTCCAATAGATCTTCTGGTATTTCATCTGATTCTGATAGATGTTCGAACTCATCTTCAGATAGAAATTGATCATCTTCAATTTTTATTAGGCCATCATTTGAGTCACATAAATTTTCTGATTCTTCATCTACATGCACATGCTTAATATTATTTATGTCATCTTTCTTGAATGTCGGTGCAATATGTAAGCCTGCACTTCTTTGTTGAGATGTTGGTACTCCAAAATTTGATTGAGCTTTGATTTTACAAATCACCCACAAATTACTCTGATCACGAGATAAACTCGGATATGTACAATAATATACTTGAGCATCTTGAACTGCCATAATAAATGGCTCATATCAATTATATCTACGTTTATGATTAACATCAACTAGCTTATAATCCGAATGAATCTTAGTGCCCACAGTTCGTGTAGGATCAAAGGACTCACACTTTAATAATATAATCGTATTATTTTCGAGTCAAGGATACTCCAACTCAATAACTTCTTTGAGTTGATCATAATAATCAATTTCATCTATACTATAACATGAGCCTTTAATGCATACAGCACTATTCATTGTTATTCTAGAAGAACCATGCCCAATTGTATGAAATTCATATTCATTGACAAAATACCCAGGATAGGTTATCACATATCTAAACGGGCCATTACATAGATTCCGAATGAAAATATTTGAATCTCCTTTTGAAGGATCAATTTCCTGTGACATAAATTAAAAAACAAATATTAACAAATAAAAGATATTAATAAATTAAATAATTTAAAAATTTAAAACTTAATACTTCTCACATAATTTTTGAACCAATTCACAAATTCATTTTATAGCATATAATCGACATCATTACTGAAAATTGCTAGTTACCTATATTTTAACTGCTCAACATAAATACTACACAAATATAAAAAGAAAAAGAAACTAGTATATTAAATTTTAATAATTCCTTTAAAAGATAAAATTTAAATATGATTAAACCTATAAACATTTTGGGTAAACATACTCAATATATGGTGTAATCTCTTCACAATATAGTAAAACATAACTACAAATTACTTTGTACTCTTCATCTATCATACATCTTTTCATTACTCTTCCAAATGCTCTTCCAGGGTGCTTAAAGATAAATAGTTTATCCACAGAATCATCTTTTACCATCACATGACCTTCATCATTACGAGGTACATTAGTATTCTTTGTATTGATATGATCCTAAAAATAATAAGAACAAAAAGATGATGTAAAACTAAATGCACCAAGTGATTTTTTGTTAAACTAAATCATCTTATGTACTTTATACTAATATTTAAATGATGATGTTAAACATTTTTATATGTTCGTTTATACTATAATAAGATATATAAACAAAATGATTCTGTGTAAATTCAAGTTATACATAAGATAGATATTTTTATTTAGTTTTATTTAACTATATATATATTTTTATATAGTTAAAAACATTTACTTTTTTATAATCTTTATAAAACATAAGATGAAACCAAAAACTTGAGTTCAATCTTTCTTAGTTACTTTAGTATATAAAAAGGGTCCACATTTTTTAATAAGAGTTTGATATAATATTAGTGAGCACTAACATTATTTTTTTGAGTATATTTATTTTTTAGCGAGTCTGAAGAATGAGAATCCATAAAACATTTTTGGATCCATTACTTTTACTTACTCTTCTATTATCCCACATGGATTGGACCTCTAGTTAAGTGACATGGACATGTATTAGCTACAGCTGAACTTATTGGTTTAAATTATGATAATATTCGGATTGAGTCATTATATGTATCAAAAAGTATAAATCAAATTGACTCTAAAGAGAGTCTTAACTTTCTATGAGAGAAAATTTACTTTGAGTTTAGATGATTCAATAGACCAGACGGATATATTCTATTTTTTGATCATGATGATCCAAAGATTAGGATATTTGACTGCCTAAGAATTAGAGTTTATACTAGGAGAAAATGACAAATGCAATTGCAGCCTATTTAGAGTAAATAATATCTCCCAATGAGATAGATAATCTTATGGCTAACAACTCTAATCTTAATTTTCTGATCTACTGACTGGATAGAAAAAAATTATTAATTTTATACATAAAAATTGACATAATGGTGAGACATGCAAATAAAATATCATCATGATTCATGCCTAGTCCAGAAGTCTAACTTCAAGGACAACCCTCCATTCTATTTGCTAAGTTCTTAATTACTAATTATTTTTTTAATTAAAAATATTTTATTATGTTATTCCTATTAGTTGACATAAGACTAAGAATTCTATGATAAGTAGATCGAAAGTAAATTTGCATAATAGAAATTATTTTAGAATCTTCCAAAAATCTAACCAGAATACTTGAGTTAATAATCGATTTCGTCACATCTTCTCTCACAAATTCATTGCGATAAATGAAGATGGTCAATTAACCTGATGTTGATCCAACTTCAAAGATCCTATAGCTCATTTATGTTTACCTGAAATCTAATGCATCATGTCTTTTGGCATATTGATCAATATAACCATTAAGGTGAGTGATATCACAAGTACTCCTACATGTATATATTTTTTTATGATATATACTATACAAAATCATCTTCGACACTCCAACTATTTTTTTTTTGATTTTGTTAAGTACATACATATTACTAAATTTTGTTTATTTTTATGTTTCTTAGGTAAATGAGTAAAAATTATAAGAGAAAACCTAGTTTCATATATGAACTGTTCAGTCAAGTTATTGTTATTATTCAACATTTATCATTTTTTTATGTATGAGATTGAATTGAAATTAAGAGAAAAATAATAATAAATTTAAATTATTTACATTTTTTAAATATAATTATTACTCTAAAATGTACTAAATAAAATAAATTCTTTAAACATAATCACAATGTATACCTTAAGTTTTTGTGTGTATTAAATACTTTAGATATGTACCTCATATTTTTGTGCCTGAAAGTCAACTACTCACGAAACTAACACATACATGACATATAAGACATGTTAAAATTATAAATTATTTAACAAAATAGCACACATAGGTTAAAATATGAATTTAAGAATAACAAAAAGAAAAAAAAAGTATAATATAAATTTAAAAATATAAATATATCAATTAAATATTTATAGAAAAATTTTTTAATTAAAAAATATTTTTTTATTTTTCACATATTTTAAGGCAGAAACTCAAAAGCTATCAAATTTTTACAAATAAGTGGTCAAATGCAATCCAAAGGCTAAAAACTATTTTCACCTATAATGGGTATAAATATTTTAGCTAACAAGGCAACAACAACCATTAAAAAAAATAACTACTTTTTCTTAAAACCCCATGCTAATGGGTCATGCTACAATGTATGGCACACGAGCCATGCCAGGCCTAACACAAGGCATGGTCAGACCCACCTAGCTCGGCATGACTATGAACAAGGTCAAACATGGATGAATAATACTATGCCAGACATGGATGAATAATACTATGCCAGACATGGATGAATAATATTTTAGCTTGTTTCTAGTTCACACTTTGTTTTTATTTTTTATTAATTTTATTATGGACGAGCAGTTGAAATATGAGATACTCACTCTAATATGCCCTTCATATAACTATGTATATTATATGTATAATAACATATAACTATAAATAATTCAATCTTACTATATGTATAACTATAAAAACTTTATACAAAACTACATTTAAATATATAATTAACAACATATATTTAATATATATTTTTATATATTAGTATAAAAAATGAATTTTAGCATATCTATACCTATACATAACTACATGTATAAATATATGAAATTATATGACAAAATATATATACATACATGTATAAATATAAGGTAAACTATACGTGTTAATATATGTATAACCACATGTAACTATATTTATAATGATATGTATAAAAACATACAACATAATGTTTAAATATATGTGTATAACTATATATAAATATTTGTATAACAATAAAAAACTCTATATAAATAAATATAACTTTATTTTTAATGATGTATACATATATGTATACATATGTAATTCTATATAATTGTTTATAACTTTGTATGCATTTATATAGAGTAGCGGCGGCGGCGGTAGTGGCGGCAGTAGTGGCGGTAGCAGTGGTAGTGATGATAGCAGTGGCAGTGGCAACAGTGGTGCTAGCACCGGTGGCAGTGGTAGTAGCGGCAGCACTGGCATCACTTGCCGCAACACCGGCAGCACCGGTAACATCAACGGCAACGATAGTGGCAGTAGTGGTAGGAGTGGCAGGGGCAATGGGAGTAGTAGCAACAACAACAAATACGGTATATACGCACATATATAGTAAGTATATACGTACATATAATACTACAGTATTTTATTTACTTATATACTAGGTATATATTTACTCAGTATATATGTACGCATAATACTATAGTTTATATGTACATGTACTACAGGAATAAATGTACGAGTGAAATGCTAGTATATATGTACATATTTACTGCAATAATATATATTTATCAAAACATAGCTTTTTTTTAATTTATTTTGATTATATTTAGTAGTTTAAATTTCTTATAGATATGGTATCGCATTGTTTCTCATACGAAGCTTGTACAAGCAAAGGGTTTTTCAATATACATGACGCACCATGACTCAGACAACTTTTTTGCAACATAAAGTTGGTGATCGAAGGAGCTGAGGGAGTGAAAGCAACGTCAATCCATGGATAGATTAAACTTTACGCATTGTCTGTAGATACATTGATTAATAAGAGGCAATATAATTTTGTTATTTTTTTGTTTTAGTTATATAAAATATTGTATTAGAATAAGTTATTAAATGAATTTTTTAAATCAAAAATTAATATTTATAGTTTCTATTTTTATTTAAATTAATATAAAAATATTAAATTATATAATTATATTTTATTTGAAGCTTTATGACAATCAACTTTAATTTGTAGTTTTTTCATGTCTATAATAACTATTTTTATATATTTGTAAATATGTCTGTGTGTCCCCAAAATTTTTGGGTAGAATTTTAGTCTATTATAGGTATGTAAAAGCCTTGGTGGGGCCTCCATGGTGCTGGGAACAACACCTTATTATATGAAGCAGTGAGATGCACCAAAAAAATTAATTCCATGCAAATGCAGTTTATTCTTGACACTCTTATTTTGTGCTGATATGCATTATTGGAGTTCAGATCTGTGACTCCTTGTTATCGGTTATTGGTTTGTAAATGTAGTATGTTATGATCCAAGTGTATGTGTAACAATATTTTCTATTTGCGTGGAGTACTAGAAAAAAAAGAACAAAAAATGCTGACCAAGCCTGAGAAACCCATATGCGTGTATTTTAAGTCCTATATTATTTTATTCTTTTGTCTTTGATGGTATGTGTATTTGCATTAAAGTACATGTGTGTGTGTCATCTAAGGCTATGTGATTATATATACGTACATATAATAGTGTAGTATATATGTACATATATACTTGGTATAAATGTTCGTATATACTGATTATATAAGTACATATATACCAAGTATATATGTTCATATATACTGATTTATTTGTACATATATACGCAGTATATACAAGCTTAAATATTGTAGTATATATGTACGTATATACTCGGTATATACGTACTTTTATATTGTAGTATATATGTACATATATACTCGGTATATATGTACTTTTATACTGTAGTATATACATACGTATATACCAGGTATATACATAAGTGGGTGCATATATTTATTTGTATTCATGTATATATTATCATACGTACACACCTATTTACACATAGACCCACTTTTGAATATATATTTGCACGGGCTGGTTTAGTCATCATTGTGCATTACTCACTGATGTGGGTAATAAAAGCATTGGATATTAGACTTCATAAAGTTGTGAAATGATATTTCTAGTCCAGGCCAGCCAGGCATATAGAAGTTGGTCATAAAAATCTTAGTAATTATATTGATATGCAATTATCACATTGTACAAAGCGAGCGTATGCTTAAATAAGTTTTGTTGCTCTAGATTCTAGAATGATTGGTTCTAATTGTACTAGGTATTAGAATGATGTTGATGATGATGCTCATGTAGAATCATGTAATTCTGGTCTAGGAGGAATATAGGGTCCTATTTTAGGAGAAGCAGCTCCCCGCCTCATCAATAACTCACTCAATCTCAAGTTCATCAGTCGGGCATCATCACCCGCCTTACTTTTATTATTAGCAGTGGTAGCAGTGGTGGCAGTGGCAGTGGTGGCAGAAGCTATAGTGGAGTCAGAGGTGGCATCAGCGGTAGAAGTGACAGAAGCGATAGTAGTGACAGAAGCGGTAGTAGTGGTAGTAGTGGCAGTAGCGGCAGCACCAGCAGCAGGCGGCATTTGTCTATCTATCTATCTATCTATCTGCCTAATTATTTTTATATCTTTTTACATATAAATATCTATCTATATGTGTATCTATCTATATACCTATCTATCTAACTATATGTATATCTATCTATCTATTTATCTAATGTGTATTTAACTATCTATTTGTATATCTAGATATTTAACTACCTGTCTATCAATCTGTCTATCTATTTTTTATCTATATATCTAACTATCTATCTATTTAAATATGTCGATTTTTCAATCTATAAATCTATCTCTCTCTATCTGTCTATTTTTCTATCTGTCTATCTATCTATATATATGCCTATTTATTTATCAGTCTATTTATCTATCTATCTATCTACATATATATATATAACAATCTATCTATCTATCTAACTTAACTATATGTCTGTCTACATTTCAATCTATATATCTTTCTATCTATCTCCCTCTCTATCTATCAATTTTTCTATCTATCTATCTTTCTATTTCTCTTTCTAACTATCTAAATATTTGTCTAACTATATAACTATCTATATATCTAATTATATATCTATATATCTGTCTATCTATTTGCCTATTTTCTCTCTATCTATCTGACTATCTATTTATCTATCTATTTATTTGTCTATCTAACTATCACTCCAATACTCTATATATCAATTTATCTATTTGTATATCTATCTATATATAAATCTATTTATCTTTTTATCTGTCTATCTATCTATCTATTTTTTGTATATCTATCTATCTATCTATCTCTGTATATCAATTTGTATTTCTAAATATTTATATTTCTATATATCTATCTGACTATCTATCTATCTATATGTCTATATATATATATATATATATATCAGTATATGTATCAGTATATTGATCTGTATATCAATTTATCTATCAATCTATCTATGAAATTGTCGCTATATATACCTTTAATCTATTTATCGATCTAATTATGAATATATATATCAATCTAACTATCTATCTATCTAACTATTTTTCTAATTATTTGTGTATATATCTATCTGATTGACTATTTATCCATCTATCTATTCATCCATCTATCCATCTATCTATCTATCTATCCGTCAATATATCCAACTATCTTTTCATCTATCAATCCAACAATATATGTGTCAATCTATATACTTTATATCTATCATTCTGTTTGTCTATCTACATGTCTATCAAACTTTTTATTTGACTTTCTATTTGCATGTATATCTACCTTTTATCTATCAATCTATTAGTCTATCTATCTTTTAGTCTATTAGTCTTTCTATCTATTTATCTATCTGATTGTCTATCTATCTATCTATGTATCCATCTGTGTGTGTGTGTGTGTGTTTCTATCTATTTATCTATATATCTATCTATCTATCTATCTGTCTGTCTGTATATCTATCTATCTGTCTATCTGTATATCTAGGGGTCTATCTGACTATCTATCATTCGGTATATCAATCATTATATATGTCTATTTATCTAATTATCTAATTTTTTAACTATCTATCTATCTATTTACCTATATGTCTGTCTATGTATTAGTCTATCTATCAATTTATCTATCTATTTATCTATCTATGTATATATTATTAGTCTATCTATATAAGTGACTATCTATCTATCTATCTATATATTTATATATGTGTATATCTATCTCTCTATTTATCTTGCTATTTATCTATCTATCTATATATCTAACTCTCAATATATTTGACTATTTATCTGTCTACCAATCTATATATCTATCTATCTATCGATCGATCTATCTATCTATCTATCTGCATGTCTATCTTTCTTTCTATTAATCCATGTATCTATGTGTCTATATATCTCTTTATATATCTGTCTATCTTATGTTTATTTATATATCTATTTATTTGTCTAACTATATGTCTATTTATGTTCTAATCTATCAGTCTATCTATATATCTATCAATATATATATCCACATGTCTACCTCTCTATATATATTTATGTCAATCTGTCTATATATCAATTTGACTATCTATCTATCTATCTGTTTATATATTTTGTCTATCTCTCTATTTATCTATTTTTCCATCTATCTGTATAACTATGCATCTATTTATCTATCTATCATCAGTCTATATTTCTGTATATCTATCTGTCTATCTATGTATCTCTCTATATTTCTATTTATCTATCTGGCTATCAATCTATCTATCTATTTATTTGTCTATTTATCTATCAATCTATTTGTCTATATATCTATCAATTAATCTATCTATCTATCTATCAATCTATCTATCAGTATATCTATCTATCTATCTATTTGTTTATCTAATATCTATCTATCTTCTGTCTATCTATGGCTCTGTATATCAATTTGTTTATCAATCTATCAATCAATTTGTTTATAAATCAATCTATCAATCTTTCAATTAATCTATCTATCTATCTATCTAACTATATATCTATCTATCTATATCTATCTATCTAATATCTAGCTCTCTCTCTATCTATCTGTCTATCTATTTGTCTTTATACATATTTATATTTCTATATATCTATTAGTATATATATCAGTCTATCTATCTATATATCAGTGTATATCTATTTATCGAATCAATCTAGCTATCAATTTGTCTATCAATTTACCTATAATCTATCTATCAATCTAATTATGAATCTATCTTTCAATATAACTATTCTATTTGTCTATCTTTCAATTATCTGTGTATATATCTATCTGATGTCTATCAATCTGTCTATCTATCCATCCATCTATCCATCTATCTATCTGCCTTTCTATATATCTGTCTATCTATCAATCTATATATCCAACTATCTATTCATCTATCTATCCAATAATCTATGTGTCAATCTATTTATCTTTATATCAGTCTTTTTATTTGTCTATCTGCCTGCCTATTAATCTTTTATCTAACTTTATATTTGATGTCTATGTGGTCTTTTTATCTATCTACCTTTTAGTCTATCTATCTATTATCAATCTATTGTTTATTTGTCTGTCTATTTGTTATCTATTATTATTGTTTTGCTATCTGTTTATTTATCTATTTATCCATCTCTCCTCTAAATCAGCTATCTATCTATTTCTTTGTAAATCTATCTGTCTATCAATATAGCTCTCTCTTTATCTATCTATCTATCTGTTTCGCTATTTGTTAGTCTATCTATCTATATATCCATTCTATTTATCCTAGCATTATGATGATCGATCTTTAAATATATTGTCTATTAAATTATCTATCTTTTTTTTTTCTATCTATTTATCTATATGTTTGTCAATGTATCTGTTTATCTAATTATTTATCTATCTTTTTTTCTATGTATCTATCTATCAGTCTATCTATATATGTGTCAATCTATCTATCTATCTATATGTCTATCTATATATGTGTATATTTGTCTATCTCACTTTTTGTATATCTATCTATCTGTCTATCTTTCAAGTTTTTTTGTCTATCTACCCATCCATATAGAAACTCTCTATATATTTGTCTATCGAA
>JAREIK010003759.1:0-47776 GCA_029783825.1 Sapria himalayana | reverse complement strand
TTTATCTATATATCTATCTATTTATATATTATATATAATTTATTTTCTATCTATCTATCGTATTTGTCTACCTATCTGTTTATCAATCTATCTATATATCTAATCTTTCTTTTCGTTTATTTCTTTCTGTCAAATCTATAATATCTATCTATCTATTTATCTATCTATAATCTATCTATCTATCTATATATCTATTTATCAATCAATCTATCTATCTATCTATTTTTCTATCTATCTATCTATTTAACTATTTATCTATCTATCTAATAATCAATTAATCTATCTATCTATATGTGTATCTATCTATCTGTCTATCAATTTATTTATCTATCTATCAATCAAATCATCTATCAATATGTCTATCAATCTATCAAGTTATCTATCTATATTTCTATCTATCAATTTGTCTATTTTTTGTCTATCTATCTGGCTATCTAACTATTCTATTTTTTTCTATCCTATTTGTCTATATATGTGTCTACTATATGTCATCTAACTATTGGTCTATCAATTTATCTATCAATATGTCTATCAATCTATCAATCAATCAATCTATCTATCTATCTATATATCTATCTATCAATTTGTATATCAAAGTGCCTATCTTTATATCTATCTATCTATTTTGTCTATCTGTATGTTTAATTTTAGTCTATCTGTATGGACTGTATGCCTGCCTCATTGTCTGCCTGCCTAAATATGTGTCTATATATCAATCTATCTAATGATTTGTCTATCTCTTTTTATATATGTCTATCTGTCTATTTATCTGTATGTCTATATGTTTATTTGTCTATCACTACAAAAAAAGCACATGTTGTTAAAAAAAGGTTCTCTAGCTATTTGGCTTATTTTGTCACTAAATAGAGTAATGATGGATTTATGATGGAAATTATCTCAAGCTAAAGAGCTTATCTGAAAAGTTTAATGAAAAAAAAATTCTGTAGCAAATTTTGAACGATGAAAATTCCCTAGCTAAATATATTTTTTCCCTTGCTAATTTTGATCGTAATTAGAGTAGTAAGTAATATTATTCAACTGAATATATATAGAAAATTCCCTATCTAAATTAGTGAGTTAAAAATTCCTATTATTTTCATTCCAAAACAATTTTGACAATTTTATTTTTTACAAAAAATTTATTACATATTTTAACTTTTTATTTTAATTTGAAAAACAACATATACTATAAACCATTATTTTAAATTACAAACATAGATATATAATCATTTAAAACCTATATCATCATCCTCATCATTAGATGGTTCATTGTGCTAGGCTCACTTACGTGGGTATTATACTAGAACTCGTTGTGCTATCTATCTCGCCAAGGCCACTAACTATGACTCCATATAGGTCATATGCTGCTGCATTGCATTCTTCATTTCTTTCATCACATCATTCACTTCTTTCATTTCCTACATTTATTTCTTCAAAAGAGTTATCTAAATCCCCATGAAAACCCTCAACTGGCTTAGAAGTAGTTGTCATATGTTTCTCCAAGAGTTCCTGTGATAAATAAAAAATAAAAAAGTTGTGCTAGATAAAAATAATTTAAATATTATTTTTTCTATAACACACTTAACTTTTAACATTCACTATAGTAGTCAAATAGTTATGGAACCACCCAAAGTAGTGGCCACTTTCATAACAACTATATAGTTTTACTCACTTGATTCTACGTAGATAATCACTCTCTTTGATACATATAAAAAAAATGAAATGAACACAACCCACTTGTTGCACACACTACACCATTGCTACATCAAACATACACACGGTGCAAGTCCAGTACATCAAGAACACATGCACATTCACTGCACCACACACACACTGTGCACTTCTAGGAAGTTATGCACCACAGCTGCATGTCTACGTCTACAGGACCACATCTCATGGCACCTCTACCCATTGGACCATGCACCCATTAATAGCATATGCTTGCAAAATAAATCAAACACTAATAAGAACTTTTAAAAAACATCTTTTGCAGCATCTTCTGTAATATCGAGCAACATGATCCAATTGATAATTTCTATATTGGTGAACTGGTCGATCAATGTTACATGCATTAATGACAGACTCAGTTGATATCGATTGAACTATATAGAAGATATGAGTTACTATAAATATGCTCCTTCAATGTTCCATTGGGCATGAACTCATAAACAAGTATACAGCCTCCATCTTGACAATATCCAATGAATTGCACTAAGTTTCTGTGATGTATTCTTGAAAGTAGAGTCATCTAAAAAAGATGTAGAAATGGTCTAAACAATAATTAGCAACTACAATTTTTTGATAAGTAGAAAGAAGACATTTAGAGTTGTGCATTGACCTAGCAGTTATCATAGATTTAAAAAAATATAATGCTTCATTATGTTAATAAAGTCATGTTAATTATGAAATTTAAAAAATTTGTAATAAAAAAACATTAAATAATTAATTTTATAATTAAAATTATTTTTAAAGATATTTTAATAATAAATGAATATATATATATATTTCTACTAATAAAAAGCTAAAATAATTTATTGTGCGATAAAATAAAATATATTTACGAAAATATTTCAATTAATGAATAAACAAGTAAATATTCATATTATTTAAAGTTAAACAAAATATTTTTATGATTATAGAAAACTTTTAAAAAAATAATTACTAAAAGATTTGAAATTTTTGAATTATAAAAAAATTGCAAATTTTTCATAAAATTTAAAAAAAATAAATTGAAACTTAAAGATAAATACATAGATATTTTAATTTAATAAAAAAATTGTTGATTTAAATAATAATATCTCTATGTGGTAATTAATAAAACACTTCAAGTGTTTTAAGGGTTTAGAAAGAGTTATTTAAAATATTACTAATGATATTTTTTTGTTTTATTTTTTGACCCTACTAAAATTTATAAGAATTAAAAAATTGAGTAGGATTTTTACTATTAGCTTTTAATATTCCATTTTTATTAAAATAATAAATATAACTTTTTTTAATGATTTTCTCACTTTAAGTAATATTTGGAATTTTATAAATTATAAATTAAATCAAATAATATAAAATTTATGCCTTTAAAATTATATCATATTATATTCAAAAAAAATAATATGGATTCTTAAAAATTGATTAGCATTATATATATATATATATATATGAAATACTTTTTTATAATCTCATATTATTTTTTTATTTATGAAATAATATTAAAAATTTATCCATTAATAATAATTAAAATGAAATGTTATAATTTTTGTATAGTTATACATTTTTACAATTTATTTATGGTTATATTATAAATATGTTTTTTAAATTAATGAAATAATATAAAATTTTGATTACCAATTATTAGTTTTCAAGGTTATTAATAATATTTTTTCTTCTTAATTTTTATAGAGATTAATAAATTTTTTATTTCTAAAATTATTTTCATTAATTAATAAATAATATTACAAAAAATAACCATTAAAATTTCATTACCTATTAACCATAAATTTTTTTATGTGTGAAATAATATCATTTATGGTTAAATAAAAATGTATTTAATTTTTTAAATTTAAATTAATAAATTTATATAATTTTATTTTGCTTTTATTTTTGTCTCTTTTTTTTCTATATATTTACATACATTTTTTTATTTGAGTTTTCTTGAAATATAAAAATGCTAGGGTAAGACATTCAAGCACTTAAACAATTTTTCTTATCTTTGCGAATGAATAATCTCAAGTGTATCAAGTCAATACCCATTTCAAAAAAATATGGTAAGTATGCTAGTTAAATGCTTGAATCTTCATAGTAGTTTGGCGGACATTATAAATTTTATAGGAGATTAGTTGTGTCTTCGTTTCGAATTCATGACTTCATGGTTTTGGTTGCATTTTTATTTCATCAACATGGCTAATCAATGCATCTTATTAGGAACCAATTAAAAGCACAATAATAGACTTGTGCATCCGTGTCACTGATAATGATAGAGTAATTGTCAATAAAAAATAAGTGCATGCGAGTACTGATTCATCTCTCTCCAAACTCCTTGAGAGTTTTTTTTCTGTTTGATGATTCTCATCCTCATCTTCTATTTATAGGTATTCTTCATTTTCATGCTATACAGCACTTTAAATCATCATGATCGACTTAAGGTATGGATCATTATTATGTTATACTAGTCTTCTTCATCCATAAAAGATTTATAAAATGTTTCACGAGATTTCACACAGATACAATGACATTCGATGTGATTGCACCCTCTCCTTGGAAAATATTTGATTTTCATTATGGTAATATCTAGCTTTTTTCAAACTCCTTAGCATGTTTTAAATGTGGCTATGAATTTAATTTATGCTAAGTATTAGCACCAAATATTATAAGGTTGCGACTTTTCAAGGAAGCAAAGTATTGTGGCATTCATGGCAGAGTAAGTTTAAGTTATGAGAACTGTGGCTTGTAGCTTGTTTCTTCATCTTTCAAAGTGAGAAATTTTGCTTTCAGCATTGAGATGATCATTCATGTTATAATGGTTGTTGGTGTTTTTGATGGGACTTGTGAATCCATTTTCCAAACTCTCGTTTCTTTAGGTTCTTCGATATAAGAGTAAGGTTCTTTTGTATAATTTCTCGTCTTCCTAAAATTTTATTAACTTCTTGATAGAAAACTAATCTGTATTCTTTCGGTAGATGGGACTTCTATTTCTACAGAGGCAGCATGGTTGGAAAGCTTGATGGGCACATAGATATTATTCACAAGCGGTTGTACAATGAATGGCTTCCCTGGTTAGATGAACAATTGTTGCTTGATGAGTTGTGGAGTTATAAAAAACAAGCTATATCTCTACCAACATAATTTTGCTTGATAGAATTACCATAAAATTTATAGAGGTATTTACTTAGTATATTTAGATTCATAAGTTATAATGATAATAAATAAAAATATTTTTTTTATTAATTCAAGTAATTTACCAAACATTCTTTAAATGTGTTAATTATCCATTTGGTTGAATTTATCTTATTCACTAAGTTGTCTTTTAGTTAGCATTTAATTTTTTATTTTAGCTATAACTCAAACTATAATGTACTGTGTATATGTTTTTGGGTTTTCTTAATCTCAAGTTTGGTTTGTATAATATGTGATTTGCATTAGTTAATTAACTAGACCCTACAGTTGTAGGGGTATAAAACCAAGAGATCTATTGATGCGGTGATATTGGTGAAGATAAGAGATGGAATTGATGGTATAGTAATGCATAAATGAAATTTTGAGTTTTCATAGAAATTTTTAACATTTATTTTGTGAATTTGATATCTCTATTTTGGTTGTCTTGGCAGTTATTCTATATCATTTAGTGATTCACAAGAAATGTGCTCCACAATAGGGCTACATTAGAGTAGGCTTTAAAAGTAACGTAGGCTACCCTTTTTTGTAACTTAAGCTCTAAATGTTGTTTGTTTAGAGCAATTTCAACCTAATCTTTTACTTACACCTTAATTCACAAGAAAATGCTAATGAACTATGATATAAAAATGATTGACTCTACATTGGATTTTAGCATAAACTAACATTTATTAATCTTTGGGTGGTAGGATTAGAAGGATGAGGGGTTGCATATAGGTATTTTGGTATATTATTTTCATTACATATATTATCTTTTACAAATGTGTTGTGTAATTATATAAATACTAATATTGGTTTTCATAATAACTTTGAAGTTAAATTTGTTTGTGAGAGAATAATATATTAAGATGATTGATCGCTTGAGAAATTTTTATATTACATAGTCTATTCTAACACAGTCTCTTCAAAGTTACTAAGTAAAATTAATCGAGATATTTAACTTTTTTTTATAATCTTGTAAAAGTGAGTGCCTTGTGTAGTTGAGTGTGAATGTAATCTCCATATCTATCTTATCTTATCCTAATATATGGAAGCATTTTAAATATGAAGGCTAGATAAAAAAATAAATTGTATCAATATCTTATCATGACAGTCTTACCTCAAAAGATAGAAAAGATCGTGCATGATAAATCTTGAATTTGAGACTTACTGTTCATAGAGTTAGGACAAATTTTGTCATCACTTAAAGATGTTATATCTTATTAGATAGATAAATATATCTATTTGAACATTTGAATAAGTCATGAAATTGAAGACCAAATGGAAGAACATAATCATCCATTATTTGAATTGCACAAGAATTTGAAAATTGGATTTGAAAATATATCAATTATAATTGGTAGCTACTTATAAATTACTATAAATTATTAGGAAATCTTTCATTTATAGTGATTTCTTATAAATGTGTAAAATAAGTGTTGTAAATCTGTATGTCTAGGTATATTCCATTCTAATTCATAAGATATTTAAATCTAAAATGAGATTATTAATTCTACTTTCTTTTAATATAATCAAATCATATCCCCCTTCAATTCTATCCAATCAAACATAACCTAAAGAGTAAATAGGCATGAGGAAGCATTAGAAGAGCTTATACAAGCTACTAATTTTCTAATCATTCTTTGCCTATTGTGATAGATTCTATTAATGTATTAGAATGTATCTAACTTTAATGACATAGGACTCATTGAGATTTTAATTTAGATATTTTGGAAACTATATCTGTGTCCGTCACCAGCATGTTTCATAACTATTCGTTTGCTTGAAAGTGTTGCAGGTAGCAAAAAATGGCTCATTTCTCTGCACTCACACATTGCTTTTTCGATTAAATACAACCATTTTCAGCACAAGAGGGAGTTGTTTAAGGCAAAGTCCATGGAACTATCATTCTGAATTTTCATCTGGAAATATGCAAAGAAATGTCTTCTTGCCTGAAATTAAAATTAATGCTATGAAAGTTGAAGATCCTGGAAGTGGTGATGATGGTGAGGTAGAAAAATCAACTCTGGAATTCACCAACTTAGTTTCTCTTAATGATGCCTCTGATTAGTTCTTTGATGTTCCTAATGCAGTTGAGTTTTTGATATTGACCATTTGGATAATGGAAGGTCTTCTGAAGTAAACCCTGATCTTCATGCTCCTATACTCCAAAAATACTTTTTTTACAACTTTCAAAATGTTATTGTTTAACACAATCTTATTTTTCAAATTATGATGTCTTCTTTTGCAGAATATCAAACAATCAAAGTTATCTTCCAAAACTATCATCAAGAAGCTCCATGATTTTGCTGGTTAGACCCATTTTATCAGTTATTTAATTTTTTCCTATGATCCTCTTATACTTATTGAAACATTTATATATATTTGAGATGAGTGATTATAATGTGAATTAATAAGTTTAGTAGTAGATGATAAATGATATATATATATATATAAACATAAAGAGTGTTTATAACTTTTAGAAGAGTGGCTTGAAGACCAATAATTTTTTCATGTGCTTTGCTATATGAAGTTTGCAAATTTTGTAGCCATTTGATTTTGTTCTTGTTGGAAGGCCAAACATCTATTTTTTGAAGTTGTTTATATATTTATTGTTTAATTAATTTAATAATTAAAAATTGTAAGGTGTTTTTTTTCATGTGTGCCTTGCTACACGCACATGAACTTGTTGAAAATAATTTGATAATTAAAAACAAGTTGAGTCTTTATGTTTTTTATATATTTATTGTTTAATTACTGTTTTGATAATGAAAAATTAAACATTTTGAGAATTTAAAACACAAAAACACTATCTTGTTGTCTAGAGCAAGACAACCCTAACTAGCGTCAAACGCCTCCGCTTCTCTCTCCGACATGGATACATCATAACCTAATAGTCGAGTAAGAGAGATTTCCTTCAGCCATGAAATTTTTATTGATTTGAGATACGCTTTCTATCCTTACTCTTCATCGTTTATCTTAATGCAAACATGTGTGTTTTGAATATGGTGTTTATTTTTCCAAATTCATCTTTTGCCTAGCTATTATATATTCTCTCATAAGACTTGGCGTACTAGTTCTAGTAATATAATTGAGTTACCGTATATTGCATTTTCTATATAAATTATATAGTAGATATTTGTGTCTATTTGACATCATGTAATATCAAGTTGTTACCACAATTATAAAAATGGGTGAAGATCCTACTCATGCACAAAGTATTAATCTGAATGTTCATGGTAAATCATTACAAGTACCAAAATCATGAATCACCATGGTATGCTTGGATTGATTATATACACTGATTCGAATACATACTTCATGCTTGATATAATGCATTCACATTGTGTGGATGTTGATGTTGCACACTAGGTATGCATGCTTGAT
The DNA here is from genome assembly GCA_029783825.1 of Sapria himalayana. Taxonomy (NCBI): domain Eukaryota; kingdom Viridiplantae; phylum Streptophyta; class Magnoliopsida; order Malpighiales; family Rafflesiaceae; genus Sapria; species Sapria himalayana. Next base: position 39,526 of record JAREIK010003759.1, on the reverse strand, counting down.
ATCCATGTATTTTGCCACTATGTCAGTCTGTGGATTTTGATGTTAATCACAAAATGAGTGTTGGTATTTCTAGGAAAGTAGTTTGTATATTTGGATGTGCAAAATGCTTGCTGGCTATTGGCTATTGCTAAGGATTTAATTAGGAAGTGTCCTAATTCAACCTAGAACTATGTCTAAAGCTCATAGGAAGAGTCACTGATAAAATTGAACCGATGGGCTTCTTTGTGCCAAAAAAGATAATTAAGTACATGCTATTTTTTGTGATTTTTAGCTAGATGTTTTTTTACAGATAACAAAGCATTCATATTAGGTTTATTTGATTGACGATCATGTGTGTAATAGCTAAATCTAGCTCTAAGCAAATTATATTTTATTTACATTAATCTTTAATGTTCCAATATTTATTATAGTTTATTTTGATATGTTTGTAACATTTTGAAATAATTTCTTGATAAGTATATTGGTTCATTTTTTTCCTGGCTTGTTATTTTGTTGATTGGTTTTATCTCTTTATTTTCATAACTATATTTCATCATCTTCTTGGTAAAAAATCTAAGCTTCTATTTGTATTTGTAGACGAAACATCGATAAAGGACTGGAAAATGCTCGATGATAAGTATTGTTTTGTATATGCAGCCACTAAAATAAATGAAAAGGTATCGATAAAATGCTTGAAATTGGGAGATAAACTTGTTGTAGGTGCTTTAGCTGCTGGATCTAGTCAACCAGCGCATCTAAAAATTAAGTAATATTTTTCTTCATGTATGCTTGGTTTTGTTTTGTGTTAGAATGTGCCTTTTATTAGTTAATATTATTGTAGCTTTGATTTGTGATTTTAGTGTTGATGATTATTTTGTTGAGGAAGTTCAGAATATTTTTTATGAGCAGTACCAAATGCAATACAAAAGTAGATGCCTTATAAGGAGTCACAGTAAGTGCTCTTAAAAAGACAGATAGCACATAAAGTTCTAGCATAGTTCCCAAGAAAAAATCTAGCACAAATGCATCAGCTAATGATGAGAATGATGATTTAGTTTTAAATGAATATATACCTATGTAATGTTTTAGTTTTAACTATGTAACTATTGTATTAGAAAAATTTATTAACTAATACTTTTTGTAAATTATAAATAATGGTTTATAGTAAATGTTTTTATTCAATTTAAAATAAAAATTTTAAAATATGTAATCAAATTTTGTGTAAAAAAAATTGTGAAAATAGCATTGGAATAAAAATAGCTAGGGATTTTTCCCTTGCTAATTTAGCTAGAAAATTTTTTGTACATATTTAGTCGAAAATTATTATGTACTATTTTTAATTATGATTAAAATTAGCAAGAGATAAAATATATTAGCTTGGGAATTTCCAAGTTAAAAAATTTGCTAGAAAATTTTGTTCTCGTTAATATTTCGTAATGAACACTTTAGCTATGGAATATTTCTGTCATTAATCCATCATTATTCTATTTTAAAGATGCAATAAGCCCAAATAGCTAGGAAAATTTCTTTAGCTATTTGTGCTTTTCTTGTAATGTAGATAGATAGGTAAATAGAACAATAGGCAGATAAGCAAATAGACAAATAAATAGATAGACAGACAGATAGATAGATAGATAGATAGATAAATAAAGAGATAGAGAGAGAGATAGATAGATAGATAGATTGATTGATTGATTGATTGACAGATAGATAGATAAACATATAGATATATAGACAAATAAAAAGATAGATAGATAGATAGACATATAGACATATAGACAAATAGAATGATAGATAGATAGATAGGTAGGTAGGTAGGTAGACATATTGACAGATAGATAGATAAATAGTTATGTAGATATATAAATAGGCAGATAGACATATAGACAAACAGATATATAGATACACATGTAGATAGGTAGGCAAGTAGGCACATAAATAGATAGATTCATAAATAGATAGATAGAGATTTAGATAGATAGACAGATAGACATATATATAAATAGATAGATAGATAGTCAGATATATAGATAGATTATTAGATAGACAGATAGATAGATAGATAAATAACTTGATAGACAAATAGATAGATAAAAAATTAGATAGATAGATAGATATAAAGTTAAATAGACATATTGACATATTGATAGATAGATTGATTGACTGATAGCCAAATAGCCAGATAGATAGATAGTCAGATAGATAGTTAGACATATAGATAAATAGACACATAGGCATATAGACATATAGATAGATAGATATATAGATAGACAAATAAATATATAGAAGAATAAAAAGATAGATAGAAAGACAGATACATAGATTGACAGATATACAAATAGACAAATAGATAGATAGATAGATATATAGACAAATAGACAGACAAACAAACAAATAAATAGATAGATAGATAGATATATAGAAAAATAGATAGATAGATGGACAGAAAGTTAGATAGACAAATAGATAGATCGGCAGATAGATAGACACATAGATAAATAAATAAGAAGGCTACCCTGCCCCACAACTCCCTGTGGTACCTTGCTCCCATGTGGCTTTTTTAGAACAGTTCTTCTCCTCTCCATGTGATTGGACCAAAGATTATGATCGCTTAGATTCATTATGTTTGTCCATCAACCCTATAGTTTCTGCTACCATATGGTTCTTCTATTGGTTCGAAGCTAGCACCATCACTTCATTATATGTGACAACCTAACTGCAAAATAGTTCATTGAATACACATCCATGGCTATAAATAATTTAATATACACTCCATAAAAATAATATGCACTCCATTAAAATAATACTCATTCACAAATATATAATAATTGTAATTAAAGACAATAACAAACACAAATCTGAGTTGATAGTCATACAACTCCAAAAATATCTAAAAGATTGCCAGGAATGATGTTTAGAGAGAGAGAGAGAGTAAAAAAATAAAATATTTCATAAATAATGAAGATAATAATAGCTTAACCTCCTTTTTATCTTGCAGAGATTGGTAAAGATTGAACCCATCCATAGGAAGAACCATGACAAAGTCTTAAGGCATTGAATCAGAATTTATTCGTGTATCTCACATCAAATGTCCTGCAAAGATTCATAGTTAGGTTAATCAGAAAAATATAAAAAAAACTAGTATAAATAAAATTGATACCACCAAATAAGTTTCATCCTATTTAGCTACACATTGAAAAAAATCAAAAATCATTGAGAAATAATTCTGATACAAATTCATCCTCATTATTAGTTGGTGCATTTTTGCTAGCCTTTCCTACGTGGTTTCGCTGCTGGTTCTCTGAATGCTATCTGTCACATCAAAGTAGCTAACTATGACTCCATAAAGGTGATCTGCTATTGCATTACATTCTTAACTATTTTTCATCTAATCATTCAATTCTTTAATCTCTTCATTCATTTCTTTTATTTTTTGCATATCTTCCTTCAAATGAGTAATCTGCTCATCATTCACTTTTTTAATTTCTTGTATTTCTTCTTTCAAATGAGAAATCTGCTCATCCTTTTCTTTCATTTTGGTTCATAACTTCAAAATATTAATTTGTTTCCATTACTTGTTGTTTGACTACCTAACTAACCACTGCTGTAACAAATGAATTAGAAGTACAGCTGCTACAACAAAATGTCACTACCTTCAAGCTGATGCCATACACTCGCTGCTTCTTATGACCTCCTATGATTTCCAAATAGATAGGATCATAGTCAATTTGTTGAAGATCCATAGAAGCCTCAACTTGTTGAGAAGCAACTCTCACATGATTCTCCATGAGTTACTATGAAAAAATAAAAAAAATAATTTTCTAGATAAACATAAAATAAATTTAATATTTTGGATTCCAAACTACTTTCAAAATTTACTGTAGTATTATAGAATTTTATTAATATAATAGATTCTTACAGAAATAATCTGAGACTTGTTGACAACAAACTGACCATCCACTTTCTTCACATGCATCTTCTTGAAAATCTCATAAAAATTGAGATTTCGACCCAATTCTCCAGCATAGAGTATATATTTATAAAGTCAAAAAAAATGTTAAAAAATTCAAACAAAATTAATAAAACCATGCACAAATTTGATTTATTTGGACTATTAGTAAAACTAATAAATATATAAATGTTCTAAACTTTAAAATTGTACAAAATCTCGAGCATGCTCAATGCTCGACTTTGACCCTCTCGTGTGGCGAGACATTCCGGTACAGAGTATGGCTATCTCAGTCCTTCGATTTTTGCTGGCAATCTCTTATTTTGTTCTTCACATCTGGCTCCTCCCAATGCTTAAGATACTCAAGTCAGTCATCCTCAGATATAAAATATGGCCTATCTTTTAGATTCTTCAATTTATAGACAAAATCTATATACCGTTCAACAGCTTTGCTCTTCCACAATAGCTTTATCTTTCCATCAAATTTGGGTGCCCATGTGCACTAATTCTACATATTGAAAAATCACCAAAAATTGATATTAATAACAATGACATTATTATTTACTGCTTGGATAATAACCAACATATTAATTAACTAATTAGATAAATAATTTTCAATACTTTTATTTCATTATTTTTACCTGAAAGTCATTATAATTAGAATCCCTCGTCAATTCCAAAACTTTCTTCCACGAAAATTCTTTAGAATCGATCATTTTTTTTGAAATACTTTATAATTATAGCTGAACACTTGTGATATAAAATAAAACTGTACAAATAAATACATAACATTAAAAACAAGCAAATCAATAATATATATAAAAACCCACTAAAAGTAACATCATAAATTTTTATTCAAGTAATATTTACATAATTCATATACCTTACATCCACAATCTCAATTACTAACCTGGCACTGAATGTAGAGGAAGGCATGGTATTTGATGATGTCGATGGTGTTGTAAATGGGAAAACTGTTGGTGTAAATGGTGGTGTAGAAATTGTTGATGGATCAAAAGTGTGTGTAGAGAGGGCAATGAGTGGTGGGCTTATATCTAATAAAGATGATGGTAGATGTGTCAATGATGGTGGTGGTGATGGAAATGGAGATGGTGATTGTGATGTTGAAGTCTGGATATGGTTGGTATTTAATGCTACTAAATATGCAATGTGATGTAAAATACAAGATGAATTTCATTCATTTCTGCATCCACGTCCACCTCCGCAATGACTACGTCCTTTATGTGCATCTACTATACAAAAAATAAAAACATAGAACAAATAATAGAGATATGATGAACAACCATGCATCTAAGAATAATACACACCAAAAGATTTCAACAAAATATAAAAAAGTCTTTGATAGTATAATATTATAAAATAATCATAAATGTTAAATTATCGACATCACCATCATTATCCAATGGATCTTCTGATTTCATCTAATTCTGATGGACGTTCCAGCTCATCTTCAGATAGAAATTGATCATCTTCAATTTCTATTATGCCACTATTTGAGTCACATAAATTTTCAAGGTCTTCATCTACACGCATAGGTGTAATATTATTTATATCATCTTCTTGGAATGCGAGTGCAATAGCTAAGTTTGTACTTCTTTCTTGAGATGTTGGTACTTCAAAAATTGATCAAGCTTTGATTTGCAAATCATCCACCAGTCACTCTTATCACGATATAAACTTGGATATGTATAATAATATACTTGAGTGGCTTGAATTACCATAATAAATGGCTCATAGCAATTATATCTGTGTTTATGGCTAACATCCATTAGCTTATAATCCGAATGAATCTTTGTACCCATATTTTGTGTAGGATCAAACCACTCACACTTTAATAATAAAATCCTATTATTTTCAAGTCGAGGATACTCCAACTCAATAACTTTTGTGAGTTGATCATAAGAATCAATCTCATCTACACCATAACCTAAGCCTTTAATGCATACACCATTATTCATTGTTGCTTTAGAAGAACCATTCCCAATTGTGTGAAATTTATATCCATTGATAAATTAAAAATAATATTGGAATTTCCAATTGAAGGATCATTTACCTGTTGTGTTAATTAAACAAATGATGTTACCAACTAAAAAATACTAATAAATTAAAAAATTTAAATAATTAAAACTTAATAATTCTCACATAGTTTTTAAACCAATTCAAAAAATCTATTATAGGATATATAATTGACCTCATTGCTGGAAATTATTGGTGCCTATTTTTTAACTGCTCAACATAAATACTACACACATATAAATAGATGGAAAAAAATGTGTATCAATTTTTAATTATTCCTATTAAGGAAAAAATTACACTAATTAAACCTGCAACCATTTTGGGTATATATACTCAATATATGGTGCAACCTTTTCACAATTAGGTAAAACATAGCTCCGAGTTGCTTTGTACTCTTCATTTGTCATACATCTTTTCTTTGTACTTCCAAATGCTCTTCTAGTGGGCTTGAAGATAGATAGCTTGTCCATAGAATTATATTCTACAGACACATGACCTTCATAATTTTGAGGCACATTTCTAATCTTTGTATTAATATGATCATCAAAATAATAATAACAAAAAGATGATGCTTCTTCTACTAAATATGCATTGCAAATTATACTTTCAACTTTTTCCTTGTTTCTAATATTCAATTTAAAATTAACAAAGATACCTACAACCAAAATGGTAGGTTTCAATTATATTAAATTACAATATTACTTTATGTTTGAAATAATAAAACATAACGACTTATATGTATTTACCTGTCAAAAGGATACATCCACTTATATTATACTGGCCTTGCTATCCTTGCTTCATATGCCAAATGAAATGACAAATGCTCCATTGAGTCAAAAAAAGCCTAGTGAGTATATCCATTCAAGCTTACAAAGAATAACTAGTATGTCATTCTCCAGCCTCACCATGGCATCTATTTTGATTGTGGTGGTAGTTAGCTGTTTGAAGAAAAACTAACTTCTATAAGGACCTTCCAAACACTTAGGGAAAGTAATTCACGGAATGCAATTGGTATTAATCTATGCATAAATACATGATAGTCATGACTTTTCATTCCAATTAAGTTAAGATTCTAAATATCCACACATCTACCCATTTTGATACATATCTATCAGAGAATTTAAAATTTTTAACCCATTCACACATTATCTATCTTGCCTTCTTATCAAGTGTGTAACAAACTTTAAAGAATTTTCCTTTTGTCTCATTAAGTTTCAATTCAAGATGCTGATAGTTATCATTCAACTCTTGTCTTGATTTTAAAGTGTATTTTGTTTTCCGTCTATATTAAAGATAGAGTTGAAAACATTGGCAAACACATTTTTTCAATATGCATTACATCCAAGTTATGATGAATTAAATTGGACTTCAAATAGGGCACGTCCCAAAAAGTAATGCATTTCCTCCATACAAATATATTGCATATTGGTGTATTAGTTCTAATAGTATCCTTTTCAGTCACATTCTTTAGACCCAAACTTTGGATCTCTGTCAAAAATTTATCTTCTGAACGAACAGCTAGTGCAACTATCATCACTATTTTATTTTTTTGAAATGCATTTTTATTTCTACGGAATGAATGATTTGTAGGTAGAAACTTATGATGATTATCAAACCATAACTATTTACGACTTAATTTGAGGGTTAATGCATCTGAATTTTTCATGCAATATGAACATTCAAATCATCTTGTAGTACTTCAATTAGACAACATTAAATATGAAAAAAATTCACTTACCATCTACATAAGTGCCATCTGCATAATAAAATTTTGTTTCTTTGAGATGTCATATGTATTCACCCCAACATCCCACAAATTATTTAACACTACTATATGGGTATGTAAGAAAACATCTAGTGTCTTTCATATTTTTTGGCCCTGGAACCAATATTGACAAAAACATATTTTGCTCCTTCATACACAACCACGAAAGAAAATTATAAGGTGCCACTATCACTAGCCATGTTGAATAGTATTGTCTAGATTGGCCAAATTGTTGAAATCCATCAATGTTGAGACCCAATCTCACATTTTGACTTTTAGCTACAAAATTTTGATGTATATCATTAAAATGCTTCCAAGCAATTGAATCTAATGGATGACGAATCAACCCTTCTTCAACCTCATGCTCAAAATGCAACCTCATATCATTTGCTATAGCATTTGATGCTTATAGTCTTTGTAATCGAGGAATTACAAGAAAGTAATTCATCTTCTTTAATGCAACTTTCACCTTTTGTTCCATATCTACAATACAAGGTGCCTTCTTAATTGAAAATGATCACAAAACTTACTACTAATTAAATCACTATCACCACCTCAATATAACATACATCCATTGAAACAATAATTTTTTCCACTGGTAGACCCATACCTCATAGTAACTTCTTAGTTTTGTAAAAGTTGTTCGTGACAAAATTATTATTCGGAATAATCTCTTTCATCGGTTCTGTTAACTGATCAAATAATTTCTCAAACATATGATTTTCTAACTTCATGCTCATTAGTCGAGCCACTTGTGACAATTACGAATGCATTTTACAATGAGGCCACAACTGATTATCTACAACTTTAAGCATTTCATAAAATTTTTGAGCTTTAGGATTTGGTGGTTCATCCATGTAATCCATATTGAAGCAAGCACCATCAGCATCCATGACCATTCTATTGTATGTGTTTGATGTTTCATCACAACATGCAAATGATTCAATATCCTTATTTTGGTCAATGTTAAGAGCCATTGTACTTTCCCCATGATAAATCCAAACAAAATAATTTGGTACTAAGCAAAATTATTTTGTTTACATCATGAAAAGAAATTTTCTGACACTTGCGGTTATTACATTGACACTTAATTTTTTCTCCATCAATCCATTTTGATTGACTACCCACAAAGTTGATGAAAGTTTTAAGTTCACTCAAAAATTCTTGATTCAAAATTTCATTCATAAACCTTTTGTTCATCCACTGATGATCTGAACTCATTTTGCCCTGTTTTATTTACAAAGAATAATGTTCAATCATTATTTTGAATGAAACATATAATTACTTCAAAATATAGTACTTATTAAATAAAATTTCTTATAGATGATTATTTAAAGATTAAATATTGTGAATATCGAGGCTATGCATTTGCAGAATCTGCATTAATAGATAATGCATTTTTATAGAATGGCGAAGATTAATAGATATCACGCTATTACTAGATGAAGGGAGAAAATATGTGAATAGACAAGAAAGGAAAGCAAAAAATAAATAAATTGAAAATTTGAAGGAGTCAGCTTCTCACACCTCAATGATGTTCAAATTGCATAATTTTTAATGTGATTCTACTCAATCTTTGAATATAAAAAAAGAATAAATTAATGGAATTGATATCCAATTTCAAGAACTCTTGGAAAATGAATTAATGAAGAATTAAGACATGAACAAAATATATTTGGAATCAAAAACATATCATACAAAGTGTTCAACTAGAAAACATAGATATGAAGCAAGCTATAATTACAGATTCCTAGCCTTATAAATTTAAACTAATTAGACAAAAAATTACATATCATTATTATTAATATTATTTGTGGAAAACTGCAATCAAAGGATAGTTTGGAAATTAAAACTTCCATACACCTCAATTAATACCTAATCAATATGAAGGATGGGAAATTATTAAGTTAGCAAAAATTATTAATATAACCATCTCTTATATACTTGTGATTAATGATTTTAGTACTTGTAATGATTTACTATGAACTTCAAGATTAAAATTGTGCATGAGAAGGATCTTTGGTCATATATTTACTTTTGGTAATAACTTCACTTTACACGATAACATTCACATACAAATATCGACTATATATTTTCAATGGAAAATGCAATATATGATAATAGTTAAGGTAGAAGAAGAATTTCAAAATAACAAACAGCAAAATCAAAACAAACCCTTGGCAGTTATAATGATCTTGTCGACACTCAAAATAAAAATGTTAAATATTATTTAATTTTAATTGAGGACTATAAAATATTGATAAAATAATATTATTGTTGTATTTCAATGCTTTACAATAATTATTTAATAAGCATATGATAATATTTTAATAATTCTCATTTATTAGTAATAATGTTTGATAATACTCAAAATTCAATTAGAATAACAAAAACAAAGCATTTTGATGCATTCTGATGATATACAAATGTATTCCATATATATATTGATGAATTATATTTAATTTGATTTATTACAATTTTTTTTAATGTAACAAATTTTTTAATATGAATAAATAGTTTAAATTAAAAATTAATTATGTTCAATGATACTTGATATGTTTGTTAATTTTCATGTCTCAGTTTTTTAATGAATTTAATTGAGCTTGGATATTAATCAATATTTTTTAACATTATTCCACATGTGTTCCATAAAATATAAATATCTACCCACAAAAAACAATATATATATCATTTTTATATATAAAAACTATATATATATATATATATATATATATATATATATATATATATATATATATATATATATATATATTATAAACATCAATTAAATGAATATGTATATATATTTACACATCAAAAACCAAATGCTCAATAAACTAATTCTTGAGATAGATGTGAGCCTCCTTGGAGGTTGTAAATTCAATCTCCACAAGCTACAAAAAAATTCAGGAAAAAAAATCATGCCTCATATAGTTATATTATAATTATTTAGAGTTTTATATAGTTATACAAAAATAAATAAATAGTTATACACAGTTAAACATAATGATGCATGTTGTTATACAGTAATTATAAATATACTTATATGTGGTTATACATATAGTTATATTTATATTTATAAATATAGGTATATATATTTAAATATTGTTTTGTATATTGTTATTTTAGTTATCCATTTAGTCAAAGACAATTATTTATAGTTATATGTTTTTATACCCATATAATATATAGTTAAAAATAGAGTTATATATAGTTTAACATATAGTTATATATAGATATATTCTTAGAAGTAGTTATAAGTAGTTATACATAAATATATACAATGTTATAAACAAATATTAAAATTTAATTATATGAATACATATATGTATATATAGATACAAATATAGTTATATTTAATTATATAGAGTGTTACATAGTTATACAAATATTTATATATAGTTATACACATATAGTTATAAATATGTATGTAGTTATAGAAATAATTATATATAATGTTTTTATAGTGATGCATTTAGTAAAATACAATTATATATAGCTATATATTATTATACATATTTTATATTTTGTTAGAAATATTGGTATATAGAATTATATGTTTATTTTAAATTATTATATTGTTAAAAAATAATTATGGATAGTTATAAATATGGTTTTAAAAATAGTTTACATAATTATAAATATAGTTATAACTACTTTTTTATATAGGCATATGATTATATAATTATAAAAGTGTTAAGATATAATATTTGTGTTTACAATATTTTTTAAATGTTACTTATATAAAATTATATATATGTAACACTTCAATAAATTTTATATAGTATATATATCACATTTATATAAACATTATAAATATTATATATTTAAATAAAAATTAAAATGTCATTTAAATGTTTACAAAAATGGATAAACATTTTATATGTTATATAATTGATAAATAAAAAATTATATAAATGGATAGGTTTATGTAAATGTTGTATAAATATTTATAAACATTAATAAATATGTATAAATATTTATATATAACATTATATGTTTATATAAACATATTAGTGTTTATATATAATGTAATACATTTATATATATTAAAGTATAAATTTTATATATAATGTCATATGATTAAATAAATGCATAAAAGTTTTATATAAAATTTTTTGATTATAATAATTTTAGAGACAACAAAAATAGAACACATAAGCATTAAGTATATTTTTTATGAAAGTTGCAGAAGCAGAAAACATCAAGCATTATTTATTTTCATAAGTTACAGAAGGAGAAAACAATATGTAAACATTTAGTATTTGAAATCAATAAAAACCTAAAATTTAAACAAAAAAAGAACAAAGTTTACACTAACCATTTATTGTTTCATTAATGGTGTAGTGTCAAAATATATTATGTAATATGAAAATAGAAGAAAAAAGAAGGAAAATTGGGGAAAAAAAAATTATACTTAAATATTCTATAAAAACAAAAATCAGCCAGTGGTAATCAAATTGAGAGAGACATATATATGTATATATATTCCAAATGAGAAGAAAAATGATAATATTACCTAGTAACAAGTAGAGGTAGATTTTGTAGGTTGCTCCCATAGTCCCATTTCGCTTCTCATATCTTCGTCGTTGAAAGATAGAAAAAATGTTAAGTGCTTAATGCCTTAGCATTTTGTTTTTCAAAAAACCATATATAAATACTAAACTGGATGTAAATAAATGATACATAAATATAAGAGTAAACAAAAATTATAAAAAATAAATAATTTAAATAAAATAAATGAAATAGATTTTTATTTAACCATAAATGATAATATTTCATAAATAAATAAAATAATATTATAAAATAATAAAGTATTCATATATACATACATACATACATTCATGCATGCATGCATGTATGTATGTCTGCATAAAATTTACTTATACGATTTTATTAAGGCATGAAATAATTATAAAGACATGAAATTTGAATCTTTTAGTCATTATAGATTTTAATCTTTGAAGTGTTCATTTAATAACCACAGTTAAATATTTATTTTTTAAATCATCATATTTTTTTGATTTAATTAAAACACCTATGTATTAATATAAAAATATCAAATTATTTTCTTTTAAATTTTATGAAAATTTTGAAAATTTTGAAAATTTTTTTATAATTCAAAATTTCAAATCTATTAGTCATTATAGTTTTTAAAAATGCCTATCATAATAAAAATATTATTTTTTACTTTTATTTTAATAAATATTTACTTGTTTATTCATTTATTCATTTATTTTTATAATTTTTTTAATTTAATAAAACATTTGTTTAATTTAGTTTTCATTCGTAGTAATTTTTATTAATGTTTATTTATTAATTAAAATATTTTTAAAAATATTATAAATTAATAAATTATATAATATTTTTTAATATAATTATTTAAATATCATAAATAAATATTTCAGAAAATTATTATATAATATTTTTTAGAATACAAAAATAGTTATTTTAGTCATATTTAATGTACATTTTTATTTGTATATGTATATTTATTAAATTTTATTTTATAATATCATATTTTTATTATTATTTGAAAAGATTATGTCTTTTAAGGATCGCTCATCTATAGACCATGACATACCTTTAATATAAAAAATTATATAGAATATTAAAATAAATAATGCTTAAAAAAATATCATTAAACATTAGTGATGGAAATTATCACTAGCCCAAAAAGCTAGGGAAAATCCCTAGCTTAATGCATATATTTGAGAAAATAAACATTTAAGGAATTATTGCTTTCAATTATATATAAAATCTAAAAAAATAAATTTAAATAATTATTTAGAGACATATTTTGTCTAATTTTAATTAACAAAGGAACTTCTGTAGCAAAATACGTCGCTAAGTTCTAGCTTTCCTTTGATAGAATATCTACAAATATTTTAGCGACTGTAAATTTCATTCAAAGATTTCTGATGCTAATTCATCACTAATCCATCGCAAAATTTTAATTTATTGTAAAATCAAATATCCCTTATTATTTCATAATTTATCCCTCGCTAATTAGCTAGGGAATTTATCCATAGCTAAAATTTACTAGCTAAATAGAAATTTTTTGTAGTGTATGTATTTCTCTATTTTTGTGTCTATATATCTATCTGTCTGTTTGTCTATCTATCTATCTATCTATCGATCTATGTATATAATTTTCTATCAACCTATCTAAATATCTATATATCTCTTTATTTATCTATCTATCTATCTATCTAACTATCTAACTATCAATCTATCTATCAATCAATCTATCTATCTATTTATCTATCTTTTTATTTATTTTGTTTTTTTTCCTTCTATCTTTATTTATTTAATTCTTTCTATGGTGTATCTTTGTATCTATCTTTCTACCTAATTATCTATCTTTCTTTCTTTTTTTCTTCATTTCTTTTTATTGATCAATCAATATATCTATTTGTGTAATTGTCTATCTATCTGTTTGTTTGTCTGTCTATCTATCTATCTATCTATTTATCTATCTGTCTGTATATCTATATGTTTATATATATATATATATATATATGTGTCTATCTGTATATCTGTAACTATGTTTATTTATCTATTTGTTTATTTGTATATATGTCTACCAGTCTATCTATCTATATATTTATCTATCTTTCTATCTATCTTTCTATATGGTCTATTTGTTTAAATATCAATCTATATATTTGTATATCTTTCTATCTATAAGTCTATCTATCTATCTGTATATCTATCTATCTATCTATCTATATGTCTATCTGTCTATCTGTCTATATGTCGATCTATATGTGTATCTATCTTTATATATATATATATATATGTCTATCTGTCTATCTATCTATCTTTCTTTCTTTCTTTCTGTCTATCTATTTATCTTTGTATCAATTTGTCTATCTATGTATCAGTTTATCTATTGATCTATCTAAATTTTTAACTATCTATATGTCTATCTATCTATATATCTATCTGACTATCTATTTGTCAATCTATCTAATTATTTATCTGTTTATTTACCTATATGTATATAAGTGTATCTATCTATCTATCAATCTATATATTTCTCTGCCTATTTCTGTATCTGTCTATTTTTCTATCTATCTTTCTATTTTTCAATCTATGTATTTATCAATCTATCTGTTTATCTTTCTATTTTTCTATCTATTTCTCTATCTGTCTATCTATCTATCTATCTAACTATCTCATTATAAGTCTATCTATCTATCTATAATTTTGTCTATCAGACTATCAAGCTATCTATCTATTTGTCTATTTATCAATCAATCAATCTATCTATCTGTCTATTTATCTATCTATTTGTCTATATGAGTATTTGTCAATATGTATAGCTATCTATCATTGTATCTATATATCTATCTGAATATCTATTTATCTGTTTATCTATTATTTATTTATCTATTATCTGTCTATATATATTTCTTTCTTTCTATCTATTTTTCTATCTATCTTTCTACCTTTCTATCTTTCTATCTTTCTGACTTAGTATCAATCTGTCTATCTATCTATATGTATATATGTCTATCTATATATCTATCTATTTGTAAAACTATCTATCTATCAATTTGTTTATCACTCTATCAATCTATATATCTATTTCTATATTTTTCTATATATCTAACTCTCTACATGTCTACTTTTCTACTTGATACCTACCTACCTATTTACCTATCAAAATGTTTTACTATCAACATGTCTACCTATCTACATGTCTACTTGTCTATCTATCTATCTATCTATCTATCTATTTATCTAACTATCTATATGTCTAACAGTCTATCTGTCTATTTGTCTACATATCATCTTTATTTCAATGTGTCTATATCGGTCAATCTATAAATCTATATATCTATCGATCCTTCTATATATCTATCTATCTATCTGTCTATCTGTATATTTGTTTATCTATCTATCTTTTAGTATATCTAACTTTCTATCTATCTATCTATCTATTTATCTATATATCTATCTATCAATCAATCAATCAATCTGTTTATCTATCTATCTTTCTATATGTCTATTTGTCTATTTGTATATATGTCTATTTATCAATCAATCATCTGTCAATAAATCAAGATATCTATCTATTTTTTTCTATCATCATATCTGTCTATCTGTATACATGTCTATATATAAGTCTACCAGTCTATTAGACTATCTATCTATCTATAATTTGTATATCTATCTATTTGTCTATCTATTTATCTATCTGTCTGTCTATCTATCATTCTATTTGTCTATCTGTCTATATACTTATCTGTAAATCTATTTATTTGTCTATCATTCTATCTATATATCTATATATATGTCTATCTATTTATCTATCTTTCTATCTCTCTACCTACCTACCGATCTATCTATTTATCTTTAAATCTATCAATCTATCTATCTATCTATCTATCTATCTATCTGTCTACCTACCTACCTATCTATCTATCTATGAGTCTATCTATCTATCTATCTATCTATGTATTTATATGTCTACTTTTCTACCTGTCTATCTATTTATGTATCAATATGTCTATTTATCAATCTACCTTTCATTCTCTCTATCTATCTATTTATTTGTCTATCAAGCAATTTATCTTTATAATTATCTATCTATTTATCTATCGATCTATATACTTGTCAATATATCTATATATATATATTTATATTTATATATCTATCAATCAATCAATATATCTATCTATCTATTTATATACAAATCTATTAATCTATATATATATATATATATATATATATATATGTATGTTTGTCTATCTCTCTATATATCTACCTATCTATATATCAATCTATCTATTTATCTATCTATCTTTCTAGGTAACTCTCTGTCAATCAATCAAACTATCTATCCATTTATCTATCTATCTTATATCTATTTATGTATTTGTGTATCTATCTATCTATCTATCTGCCTATCTATCTAACTAATTTTCTATCTATATATCTATCTATCTTTATATCTATCTATTTTTTGATCTATTTATTTATCTATATATCTATCTATCTATTTATCTTAAAGTCTATCAATTTTTCTATATATCTAACATAATATATATCTATCTATCTATCTATCTATCTATTTGTCTATTTATCTATGTATCTTTTTGACTATCTATTTATCTTTCTATCTATTTATCTAATTATCTTTTTATATATCTATCTATCTTAATTTCAATCTATCTATATGTCTATCTATGTATTTGTTTATTTATCTATCTTTATAAATATCTCTCTTTTTAATTATTTATGTGCCTAATTATCTATCTATCTATCTTACTTTCTTTGTATTTATCTATCTATTTATCTTTATATCTATATATCTATCTATATTTTAATCATTCTATCTATCTATCTATCTATCTATCTATTTGTCTATATATTTATATGATTTATCCATCTTTCTTTCACTCTATCTGTTTATCTATCTTTCTATGTTTCTTTTTTTCTATAGATCTATCTATCTGTTTGTCTATTATTTTTTTCTATCTCTCTCTCTCTATCTATCTAATGTTCTATCTATCTATTTATCTATTTGTTTATCTATATATCTATCTTTCTGTCTGTCTGTCTATCTTTCTATCAAACTACCTTTTCATCAATCTATCTATTTATTTGTCTATAAATCTATATATTTATCTATCTATCTTTCTATCATTCCTTCTATCTACCTATATGTATATCTATCTATCATTTTATTCATATACTTGTCTATCTATCATTTATCTATATATTTATTTGTCTACCAATCTATCTATCTTTTTATCTATCTATGTATCTATCTATTTGTCAGTCTATTTAATTATCTATATATTTATCTATATAGCTATCTATTTGTCTTTATATCTTTGAATTGATCTATATATCTATCAATTTGTCTATCTATCTATCTATATATTAGTATATCTATCTATTTCTGTATTTGTCTATCAGACTATGTTTATATCTATCTATTTGTTTATTTGTCTATTTGCATATCTACATATATGTATATCTATCTATATGTCTTTCTTTTTATCTATTAATCTATCAATCTACCTATCTGCCTCTCTTTATCTGTCTATCTATCTACCAATCAATCAATATATCTATATATCTATCAGTCTATTTGTCTATTAGTCTATATGTCTATCTATCAATTTGTCTATCAATCTAACTATCTATTTATTTAATGATCAATCAATTAATCAATCAATCAAATAAATTATCTATTAATCAATCTATCAATCTATCAATCTATCAATATATCTATCATTCTATTTATTTATCTATCTAGCTATTTATATATCTTACTATCTATCAATATGTCTAGCTATTTATATATCTTACTATCTATCAATCTGTCCAACTTTCTATCTATCAATCTATCTATTAATCTAACTATATATATATATATATATATATATATATATATATATATATATATATATATATATATATATATCTATATATCAGTATATTTGTGAGTAATCAATCAATTAATTTATCTATTTAACTATCTATTTGTCTATCTATCTATATATCTATCTATTTACTTTCGTTCTTTCTATCTATCTAGCTAGCTATCAATCTATCTATCTATCTTTCTTTCTAACTACTTCTGTATTTTTTTATCTATCGACCTATCTATCTATCTTTCTTTCTATATATCTATCTATTTGTCTATCTGTCTATCTATCTATTTCTCTATATATCTATCTATCTATCTATCTATTTCTCTATATATCTATCTATCTATCTATCTATTTGTCTATCAATCTATTTGTCTATCTGTCTTTCTTTTTATCTATATATTTATCTATTTGACTATCTTTCTATGTCTATATGCCTATTTATCTATCTATCTATCTATCTTTCTAGCTATATATGTATCTCTCTATCTATCTATTTGTCAATCTATTTATTTATCTATATATTTTGTATTTGTCTATCTATCTATTTGTCTATCTATTTATATATCTATCTATCAATTTTTCTACACTATAAAAATTATCTTTTTAGCTACGCAAATTTAGCTCGGAAAATAATCACTAGCTAATTTGTGAGGGATTATCTAAGGAATAGCAAGAGATGTTGATTTCGTGTTGAATAACAAATTTGTGATAGATTAGAGACCAAAATTTTCGATGGAAAAATGTCCCCATCTAATATTTTCATAAATTTTTGCACAATGATAGGCGGCAAATTTAGCAATTACTTTAGAAATGGATTTTCCCTAACTAATTAGCTCGACAAAAAATCTGTCGCTAAATCATTACTTGGATTAATATTTTTATAATTATATATTAATAACAAGCGATTAGTCCTTAACTTATTTTTTTCATAAAAAATATATATTTAGCTAGGGAATTTCCCTAGTTATTTAGCTTGAAATTATTTCTCTCATTAATCTCTACTAAATTATTTTTTTTTTGTTTTTTATATTATTTGTTTTAATATAAGATGAAATTGTGTATTAAAGGTTTATCATCGTCGATGGATGAGGGATCCTTGAAAGACATCTCACCTCATATAATTATAAAAATAAGATATTATAAATAAATAATTTCAAATATATATAAATACGAATAAAAATTTATATTAATAAATACTAAAATAAATATTTTTATGATAATAAAATTTTAAAAAAATATACAAAATATTTTTGAATTAATATAAAAAGATGTTTAAATATTTGTATTAATAAATAAATTAAATAATTAATTCTATAATTATAAATATTTTTTAAAATATTTGAAATAATAAATGAACTTACATAAACATTTGTGTTAATAAAAACCTAAAATCATTATTTATATGCTTCTAAACTAAATCTTTACAAAAAATCTAAATTAACAAATAATAGGTAAATATTTATAATAATAAAACTTTAAAAAAAATTTAATGATCATAGAAATTTTTAAAATAAATTATTACTAAAAGTTTTGAAATATTTGAATTATAAAAAAATTATATTTTTCATTAAATTTAAAATAAAATAAATTGATATTTAAGGATAAATAAATTGATGTTTTAATAACATCCAAAAACTTTAATGAGTTATACTAAAAATATCTCCTAGTATTTATTAAAAGAATACTTCAAGTGTTTTTTTACTATTTAAAAAAAGTTTTAAAAAATATTACTAATGATATTTTTTTGTTCTCAATGCAATTAAAATTATTTTTAGCCCTATTAACACTTTTGAAAATCTCTACCAAACTAACCCTAAGTTGATTTTAATTAAAGTTTTACTTTTGTCTCTACTAAAATTTATAAGAATTAAAACATTGAGTAAATTATTATAGTGAATTAAAAAAAATAAAAAATAATATTAAATTTAAAATATAATATGTAATCTTAAAATAACAAATAAATAAATGAATATTAATATTTTAAAATTTAAACAAGTTAAACATGAATGATAACCTAATTGGTGGCCAACCAAAATAGCATCAAGGAGGCAATATTTTTTGTATTTTTTAAAACATGAAGTATCATGAATCATAACCTAATTAGTGTTCTTTAAATTTGAAGACCTCATGTTGTGTTAGCATTTGTTGCATTATTTGGTCCATGCTTTCAGTTTTTGACGAAGAATGGAATATATGATTTTTGAAATTGGTTTGATGATCTAACTTGATAATTTTGATCAATCTCACACAAGATAATTTTTTTTTCATGTTTTTTTTTGAAAAGTTTAAGCTCACTATTCTTACCATTTATTAATATTAAGTATCCACTTTAGCAGGTGATAGGAAGAACTGTGTACCTAGGATTGACTTTAACAGCCGACAAAAAATTGAAGTGAGTCCTTGGAATCTACTGCTCAACAAATTTTTTATTGTATATCAATCAGATATCTGCTAGTAATCTCTCTAGAGTATCTTTTATTAATTTTATTTTTTTTATGTTATAATTACATGTTGATTACTTAATGCCATGATACTGAATTAGTTCAATTTTCCTATATCTGTCGAGACTGTTAGTTTATTCACTGGACCTAATTTTTTCTGCATTTGCCTCATGGGCAACTTTTCTTTTGACCAAGGTTAGTATGATTAAGTGTCAAATTTTTGTCTTCCTTTCATTTTTAAAGTGAAGTTTGATTTGATGATATTACTTTTGTAATACAAGATGTTAAGGGTGTTGGTGCTGAGTTAACAACATCAACTTTTTTGGCATTGGTAAATCATACAAGCATTGTTAATTCTGCAGCATGTTTGAATGTAAATATTCTGAAAAAATAAGCATAAATTAGGTTATAGATATTTAAAAATTGGAAATAGGTTGGTGAACCTTTATGTACAACACCATAAACCATGAAAAACAATTTAACGATAATCTCAACTTTCATTCAAGTTGGCATACATACAACATAAATACTAAGCTTACTTTAGAAAGAATTGATATTAAGATTATATAAAATTTTTATGAATGCTAGCTGATCAGAAATAATGCATAGGATGAAACATTAGTATTCTCTTAAATCTTATTGTTTAAATTATTGTTTAACATAATATATTTTATTTATTCACAAACAATTTAATTCAAAGCAAATCATATATTTTATAGTTTATGATTCAAAAGAGTTTACAAGTGATCGAAGTTATGACTTTTTATTATGCGTGTGTTAGAGATGATATTTTGGGTTATGCCAAAATATTTATTAGTTTAATTGGCAATTAAGTTCGAAAAAACTAATATCTAAGAGAGTTTGGTTGCTCACATTGATTTAGTAGGCTAAAAATACTCAACCCAGATAATTGTTACCTAGTTTGCAAGGGAATAACGACTCAGGTTGTGCTACTTGAATTGTCAAGTTGACATTGTTTTTTGTTAAAATATAATAAAATTTTATTTTATCAAGAGATAATATTTAAAGATTTTATTTTAAAAATTATAAAAATTATAAAAATTATTAATCTTTTGCTTAAAACTTATATCCAACTCAAATTAGAATACTCATTTAATCAAGAATATTCATAATTAGTGAAAGAATTGTTGCGTTTTGCTATTCTTTCACACAATCAAATAAATATATGTGCAACTAAGAGAATAGTGATATGCATAATGATGCTATACTAAAGCTTGTTTCTCATGCTATACAATTCATTTAATTTTCTATTTGAAAACTTTATAAAAAATATAGTAGATTCTAAATTATTTTATAGTTTCAAAAAATAATAAATTACAATTAACAGTCCAAATTATAAGAAAATAAAATTTATGCCCAATTAATAGTCCAAATTATAAAAATATTAAAGTCCATGCTTAACAAATAAATTAGAATTAAAACACATGAGTGTTCTGTTTGTGTTTATTGTATAATCTTGATAAAATTAAATTCATTAAATTTAATATTGTTCATATTTTTTTATCACAACCTCCTTCATTTTGATAAAAATAAAGAAAAAATTAATTTTTTCATGTAAAAAAAACCATCCTCAATTAAAATATAAAATATGAGCTACTCATGGTGATGCTGATTACTAAATTCTTTTTTTTTTGCTAGTTTAATATTGTTTCAAAAAAATTTGTTATTGTTGTTAGATGTTATTAGACGTAGGGAAAATTATTTAATGGTGCATTAGAATAATATTAAAAAAAATACCTAATCATATTAAAAAATACATCAAAATAAAATATTTTTACTTTCTGGTAAACTCAAAAAATACTTTTATTCTTTCTATATATTTCATGATTTGAAAAAAAAAATAAATACAAAAAATTTATTTTTAAAAACACTATAGCTTGTGAGGTATATTGTTTTGAAAAATAATATGCCCGATTTGTAGCAATATAATATTTATAAAAGTCTTATAATCACATAACATTATATATAAACATTTATACATTTATATAATTGTATGACAATATATATATATATATATATATATATATATATATATGGTTCTACTTTAATATATATAAACATATAACATTATATATATACATTGATATATTTATATAAACATATAATGTTATATATAAATATTTATACATATGTATAAATGTTTATAAATATTTATACAATATTTACATAACACTATCCATTTAAATAATTGTTTATATAACATTTATATAACATATAAAATATTTATACATATTTATAATCATTTATATAGCATATAAATTTTTATATATAAATATAATATGTATAATGTTTATATAAATGTTATATATCTACTATATAATATTTATAAAAGTGTTTACATATATATGTGTGTGTATGTGTGTGTGTGTGACATTTATAAAAATATTTTAAACACAACATTATATCTAAACACTTATTCATTTATATAATCATTAGCCATTATATATAAAAGTTTATACTTTAATATAAATGTGCAATTGAAAGACTAGTGATGTGCAATATGATGCTTGTATGCATACACAACAAATTATCTCTATAATGTATATATCATATTAAGAAATAATACATCATAGAGAGATATTAGTGGTTTTATTTATAAATGAGACAGAGTATTATTAGGTATTGAGAGAGGCAAGACAATTATCATTGTCATTTAGGAGTCTTCATAGAGCTCCTCTATCATGATGCTTACTTTAAAGAAGTAAACAAATCTTTTTTTTAAAAATTGCTATTGATACTTTTCATTTATTATGCACTATAGTTATCATAACTCATCTTTTTACTTAGATGTATAATTATTAATTCAGAAGTCAATAATCATAGTATAGAAAAATATTTTTTGCTTAATATTTTCTACTTGTTTTTTTTTAAATATTAAAATAGCTATTAAAAAATTATCTAAAATCATTTATTATAGTATTATACAAGTTAAATTTGGATGCTTTTATCTTTTTTTTTTTAATTTTTAGATTTTTTGTAGCCTTATTTTTATGAATTATATTTGTAAGTAATTAATTTTTAATTTTATTTTTTTGATAATGTTAAGATTATATATTTTTTAAATTTTTATGGTCAAATATTTTATTAGTATTTTGAATATTATTGATATGTTACTTATTCATTATTTACTTGGTTATTTTTTTTTATTTAATTGAGATATTATAAATTTTGTATGGTTATACATTTATACAATTTATCAATGGTTATATGAAATAATATGTATTTTTAATAAATGAATTAATATGAAAATTTAATTACTAATTAATAGTTTTCATTGTTATTTGTAATATTATTTATTTCTCCAATGTTATAATCATAAATTATTTTTTTTATTTCTGAAATTTATTTGATTAATTTATAAATAGTATTATAAAAAATAACAATAAATATTTCATAAATAATTAAGCATAAATTTATCTATTTATGAAATAATATAATTAATGGTTAATAATATAAAAAAATTTCATTTTTCTAATATTTTCCATCTCTGACCCATCTCTCCCCCATCTGGTCATCTCTACATAATTAGGTTAGTTCACTTCTAAAAAACCTTTGAGTCTTAGAGCACACTACCATCGCACCATATTTTGAATAACCATATTAAACAAAGAATGTCTCTCTCTCTCTCTCTCTTTGTGTTTTAGTTTATTTTCATTATAAATTAATGCGAAATTAATAATGGGTTTTGAAAATTTAAAATCAGCAGTGAGCTAAATGGTGCTTTTTTGTTGAGGTCAAATGTGTTAATGATAAATTGAAAGAGTGAACTTTTTTAATGAATATTTTTTAAGGTTTAATGAATTATAAATCAACAGAAAGTGTGCTAGCTCTGAAATTGTGAAATAGAAGAAAAAGAGAGTGAGAGATATAGGAGAAACAAGGGAGAGATTTTTTATTACTTCAAGACTCATACAAAGGCTCCCTATTTATAGGATTTAATGCATGGATACATATTAAATGTATCAATAAATACATATTAATCCATGCCAATTAATACACATTAATGTATGAATAATAAGAGTCACAAGAATATCAATAGTCAAGAAATTGATGGAGAGTTTATAGACATCCATAATATTGTTCATAATAATCCCCCTTGGATGTCCATGATACTACCTCATTAAAAACCTTTATAGAAAATTCTAGTGGGAAAAAACCATGGTAAAGGAAAAAAGAGCATAGTATAAAAAATTCACTGCTCCTCTTCGCAACATCACTTTAAATCCAAGAGCCTATGCATTCTAGTGCTATGAACTAGCCTTTCAAATTTCATAGTAAGTAGAGCCTTGGTGAATAAATCTACTAGATTTTTAGTTGAACAAATTGATTGAACATCAATATCACATTTCTTTTGTAGATCATGAGTGAAAAAAAAGTTTTGGTGATATATGTTTTGTTCTATCCCCTTTAATGTACCCATTTTTAATTGAACAATGCATGCATCATTACCTTCATACAAGGTCGTAGGGACCTCCTTGCTAAAAGAAAAACTACATAACCCTCGAATATGATGTATTACAGATCTTAACCAAAAAAAATATTTTCTACTTGCTTCATGAATTGCTAAGATCTCTATATGATTAGATGTGGCGGGTAATTAATTATTTCATAGAATTTCATGAAATGGTTGTATTACCACATGTGAACAAATAACCGATTTGTGATAGATCATTATGAGGATCAGACATATTTCTCACATCTACATAACAAATTAATTATGATTTGGGTACATTGAGATAATACAGTCCCATATCCATCGTACTTCGAAGATACATCACTATATGTTTAACTCCATTCCAATATCTTCTTGTTGGATAAGAACTATATATTGCTAACATTTTTACAAAAAAATGATATATCAGGTCATGTGTGACTTGCAAGATACATTAGTGCTCCATTAACACTAAGATATGGTACTTTATTCATCCGAGGTCGGAATAGATCTTTATTCACATCTAATGACCTTACAACCATTGGAGTGCCCAATGGATGGGAATTATCATTAAAGAAATGTTTTAAGACCTTTAATATATAAGCTGATTGATGAACAAAAACTCTTTTCTCTAAGTGTTCAATCTGCAAACCAAGGAAAATTTTTGTTATTTTAGATTTTTCATCTCAAATTCGTTCTTTAAGTTGCCTATTGCTTCTGAAAGCTCATTAGTAGATCCAATAATATTCAAGTCATCAACATAAACTACAATTATAACAAACTCAGATCTAGATCTTTTAATAAATACACATGGGCAAAGTGGATCATTCTTATACCCTTTTCATAATAAACTTTCACTAAGACAAATATACCACATGCATCTAGATTGCTTCAACCCATATCGAGATCTGCATAATTTTTTCTAGTAAAGTCCTCGAGGGCTTGAATTATGTGTTGCAAGCAATTTTAATCCTTCTGGGATTTTCATGTAAATGTCACTGTTAAGTGGTCCATATAAATAAGCCATAACTACATCCACTATATGAGAATACTTCTCTTCATAATCAATTCCAGATCTTTGAGAGAATCTTTGTCCAACTAATCGTGCCTTGTATTTGACAATTTTATTTGTCGCATCTCATTTTCATACAAATACTCAGTTGTATCCTACATGTTTGACACCATCATGTGTATGTATAATAGAATCAAAATTTTGGTGTTTTGAAAGAGAATCCAATTCTACTTCAATTACATCTTTCCATATTGGTCAATCATCTCTCTATTTATATTCCTTGATGGAATTTGGCTCAAGGTTCTTATTGTCATTAACAATGTTGAGTGCCGTATTATAAGCAAATATTTTATCGACAGCAATTATATTCTGATTCCACCTCTAGCCAGTTGTGACATAGTTTATCGAGATCTCATGATTGTAACAAGTTTCTGGTCCCTGAATTTTTTCTAGAATTACAACTGGGGACTCTTCTAGAGCTATCAATTCCTCAACTTGATTCTTTGATCCTTTTCTTTTCTGAGGATTTTTATTTTAAGAACAAACTGGTTGGCCACATTTCACTGATGCTTTAGGTTCATTAGCAATAGATTGTGCTACCATGACTTCAATTCTAATTGGATCATTAGTAGTTGGCATATAAGATATAGATACTCTCTTAGGATTAGTAAATACATCTGGCAATTAATTTGCTAAATCTTGTAAATGAATAATATTTTGAACTTCTAGTTCACATTCCTTTGTGCGAGGGTCAAGATGAGACAACAACAATTGATTCTAACTAATAGTTTTTTCTAACAGTTTATTTTCTTTCTTTAAAGTTGGAAAATCTAATTCAATAAAATGACAAACAAAAAAATGAGCCATAAATAAATTTCAAGTTGTTGCCTCTAAATATTTGATTATCGATGGAGATTCATATCCAATATGTATTCCCACTCTTCTTTGGGGACTCATCTTAGTGTGTTGTGGTGGAGTAATCAGAACATATACCACACACCCAAAATCCTTAGATGGAAAATATTTGGTTCTCAACAAAAATTAATTGTAAATGAGAGAACTCATGATAATTAATTGGTCTAATATGAATCAGTACTACTTCATACAAAATAGCATGGCCCCAAGCAGAAGTTGGGAGCTTCATCCTTATTAGTAATGGCCTTGTAATCAATTGAAGGGATTTAATAAATGATTCTGCAAGACCATTTTGTGTATGAACATATGCTAAAGGATGTTCAACAGTTATTCCAATAGACATATAATAATCATTAAAGCTTGGAAAGTAAATTCTTCAGAATTATCAAGATGAATTGACTTAATTAGATAATCAAGAAAATGAGCCTATAACCAAATTATTTGAGCAAAAAATCTAGCAAATGCTCTGTTATGTGTTGATAACAAACAGACATGTAACCATCTCATTGATGTATCAATCAGAATTATAAAATATCGAAATGGTTCACATGGTGGAAGAATATGCCCACATATATCACCTTGTATATGTTGCAAAAATGCAAGGGGGTATGTCATTATTTTTGTTGGTGAAGGCCTTATAATTAACTTTTCTTGAGAATAAGAAGCACTTGAAAACTCATTGGATAAAAAATCTTTTGATTTTTCAGTGAATACCCACTTGAATTTTTATTGATTCTCTATATCATTATAGACATAGGATGTCCCAATCAGTCATACCAAATAATAAAATTATTTTCATCAGTAAACTTTTGATTTACTATGACATATGTCTCATTTGTGCTTATGTTTGTGTTGTACATACCATAAAAAAATGGGTAATATTTTCAATATATTTTTTTTACCTGAGGCAAAATTAGTAATATATAAATACTCAGTGTTATCTTTATTCGTAGTCTGAATATGATATTCATTTAGTCGAATAACTTTAAAACTCAATAAATTTTTTTGAGACTTTGTAAAATATAATGCATCATCAATATGAATTTTCGTTCTTCCGAGTAACAATATATTAGCTTTTCCAAAGCCCTCAATCAATTTTTCACTATCCAATATTGTATTTACATTTAATCCTTGCATTTTAAAAAAGGAAAAAAAAATATTTTTAAGTAAGTATGTGTTAATGTACTATCTGTAAGACATATATCATTATCACCGATTAAAGATCCCACCAGATGAGTTCCTATATTCTTCAATATATCTCTTGAAAATCCAATGGAGCTTCATTCTGATAACATATTATTAAATTGAAGAATAAGAGAGCGAGAGATATATGAGAAATAGGGGAGAGATTTCTAATTCCTTCGAGTATATTGTGACTCATACAAAGGCTCCTTATTTATAGGGTCTAATAAATGAATACATATTAAATGTATTAATGAATACATTTTAATCCATGCTAATTAATACACATTAATCTATGAATAATAATAGTCACAAGAATATTAATAGTCAAGAGATTAATGGAGCGTTTATGGACATCCATAATATTATTCATAATAGTGTGAACTTTTTTTAGTTTAATGATTCTTTTGTTAAGGTTTAATGGATTTCAAATCAACAAAAAGTGTGCTATCTCTGAAATTCGAAGAAGAATGGTAAAAAAGGATGAAAAAAATAATGACAAGAGGAGAAGAATAGCAAGGTACTATAATTTTTTAAATTCAAGTTATATCTTATATTTTAATTTATGGGTTTTTATATTTTAGAATTTTTTTTCTGTAGAGAAGATGAATATGAAGAACATGTGGAAAATTTTTTACTAATCAGGTTTCTGTGGTTATAGTGTGAAACTCTTATATTTTTTTTCAAAGAAGAAGATACACCTTAACCATTATAACCTTATATTTTGTTGTCATTGCTCATGTTGATAGGTTGTCGAGGCTATAATTTTTGTTGCTGGATGATGATGAATTCTTTTTAGTTTTTGTTAATAAATCATATTTTTTGGTCTTTAATTAGGTACCCAATAAATTACATAGTAATTCTATTATGTTAAGATTGTAGATGCTTTAATTAATTTCATTGGCATGATATTAATTATTGTTTAATAGTACTTTTAAAAAAAATTGACTACACTAAGTCTTTATTATATCTAAATAATATTGGCTTGTAGAATCAAAGCACACTTGATGGAGAAATGGGGGGGGGGGGGGGGTGTAGAAGACTAAGAACCCAAGTAAGACTATAGATTAATGTAAGAGGGGGAACAAACATTGTACAAATTTTTTTCAAAGTATTTTATAAGATACCATGCATTCTCAAAGCACACTAGCCATGCATGGTCACTTATTTCGTGTATACATTTATAATAAGTAATTATTCAATCATTATACAATGTTAACATAAGTAATATGATAGATAATTTGATTAGTAATCGAGTATACTCTTCTGTTTTTAAAAAGAATGTGCATTTAGTATATATATCCAAAGTGGTAGATGTGGGGTGCATGTCAAGTTGCTTATTTATTACAGTCTATGTTTGTTGTACATGCACATTTTTTATTGTTTACAATGAAACATGTATACTAATATACTTCTGTATAAAAAAAACTTGCCAATTTATTTGTCACGCATACAAAAAATTAAGAATTATCAAAAATAATATTGTACAACTAAATGAAAAAAAAAATCAAACAAGATGAAACACATCATTTAATAATGACTTTCAAAATTTTAACTATGATCTAATGTTGATTCTGAGATTATTACTAGGAGTGGATATATCAATGTAAAGTTTTTTAATAAAAATTATTTATTGGATTTAGATCTCCATATGAAAAAATATCTTTAATATCGGTGTGATATTTTAGATTTAATGTTATTCTAGTAGTATATTTTTTGTTAATTTCAATATTCAACAATAAAAAAATAATGAACAATAAAACTCAAAAATCATCATTAATGCAAAATATGATACATCTTGATATATGAACTCTTAATATAAGATATGTTTTCCTTTTATTTTTTTACTTTTCAGCTATTTTAGATTTAGCGTTTGTTAATAAATTTTTGTGTTCAATTGATGTTACTCTTGATATATGATACACACACACATATGCATGTATAATTTTTT
This sequence comes from Sapria himalayana, assembly GCA_029783825.1. Lineage (NCBI taxonomy): Eukaryota > Viridiplantae > Streptophyta > Magnoliopsida > Malpighiales > Rafflesiaceae > Sapria > Sapria himalayana. The sequence continues at coordinate 9,448 of JAREIK010003759.1, read as the reverse complement.
GTTTTTATTTATGTGTGTCATTGTATTTTTTTGTCATATATATATTTGCAACATTTTGTTTTGGTCTATGATTATAATATTAGTATATTAAATAATTTTATAAATTTTATGCACTTATAGCCATGTTATTGTTTGATAAAATTAATTAACCTATTTTAGAATCTTTTAAAAAAAGTGATGTGGGCATTTGGTTGATTTTCTCGTGGATTATTTGGGCATTGTGAAAAATATCCCGCTCAAGCTGCTCTTGCCAAAATGTTGCATTATTTTAATCTTTTCTTTGATAAAATAATACTTTTATGTGTTCATTCTTCTCATAATAGATCAAAATGAAAATAACATATTATGTGAGCTAATAACCATCATAAAAAATGAAAATAAGCTTTTCAATACAAAAAATTAATTTCTTAGTTAAATATCTAATCGGCAAAAGTATATAAGTGATGATCATATCTATAATTTTTGTTAAATTAATAAGTTGCTATCCTTCATATCGTTAAAGTTTGAATTGATGTGTATGTAAATAATCTTTAAGTAAATTACTAAAAATTAGGATTAAATTCTTTTGAACTACTTTTTTTGGTAGTTCTTTAGTTATTAAATGGTGTGTTCTTAGGCTGCTACTTCAATTAACTATTTATTTATGCATATCTTTGGCCTTAAATCTTGGTATTTAAGTCATGCGTCTCTTAAAAATTAAGCTTTAGTTTTACTAAATTATATTCATCCATTTCTAATCTCTATCTTGTTAGTAAACTTTAAGTAGGATGTGATAGAATTACTAAAAGCTCTTTAGTCAACTAGTTTTGCTTAATTCTCATTCTTCTTATCTCAATCAGTTTTTTTAGCAAACTATCTTTTGATTGTAGTTTTCAACAAAATATGTTAATGTTAATGTCTCTAATTATTGGTATATTTAATTAGATCATATTTGTAATGCTAAGAATCTAAAATTGCAAGCTACTTCACATCTATGTTTTTTAGTTTAATACTTCGAATGATATGTTTTCTAGTCCAAACCTATTATTTTTCATGTCTAAATTCTTCATTAATTCATTTGCAAAAAGTTTTTGGAATTGGATATTCATTACTTTTATTTTGTCTTTCCTATTTATTTTTTATATTCAAAGATTGAGTTGAATCACAGTTGAAATTTTGATTTGATCTTCATTGAGAAGTGAGAAGCTTACTCCTTCAAATTATAATTCCTTTTTTTTGCTTCCCTTTCTTGTACTTTCACTTGGTTCTTGTGTTCTCCTAATTCTTCCATTTTTGTGTGGCTTTGATTAGTGCACTAGAAGAGACATGCTCTCTTCATCTAGCAATATTGTGATATCTTTTCAACTTTAGTATGCTAATAAATTTTCTATTTCTTCATGTAGATTCTACAAACACATTGCCTAGATATTAACAATATTTTAATTTGAATAAGCTTAGGTTATTTGGAATGAAAAGTCATGATTGTCATGTATTTATGTAGAGATTAATACCAAATACTTTCCGTTAAATAATTTTTCTATGTGTTTGGAAGGTCCTTACAGAACTTAGTTTATTCTTCAAACAACTAATCATAACCACAATTAAAATAGATGACATTGTGAGATTGGAGAATGACATACATCTCATTCTTTGTAAGCTTGAATGAATATTCCCACTGAGCCTTTTTGACTCAATGGAGCATTTGCCTGTCCATTTGGCTTATGAACCAAGGATAGCCAAGCCAATGTAATACATGAGTATGTATCCTTTTGAAAGGTAAATAAATATATGTAATTGTATTTTATTATTTCAAGCATTAATTAATATTGTAATTTGATTTTATTGTAACATAACAAAATGGTTGTAGGTATTTTCTTAAGTTTAAATTGAATGTTAGAAACATGCTAAAAGTTGAAGGTTCAATTTGTAATGCATATTATGTAGAAAAGCATCATTTTTTGTTCTTATTCTTTTAAGGACCATACCAATACAAAGAATATAAATTTGCCTCAGAATGATAAAGGTCATGTGCTGGCAGAAGAATATGAATCTGAGGACAAGTTATCTATCTTCAAGCATCCTAGAAAAACATTTGGAAGAGCAAAAAAAATATGTATGATAGATTAATAGTACAAAGGAACTCCTAGCTACTGATTATTTAATTATGATGAGGTTGCAGCATATATTGAGTATGTATACCCAAATGATTGAAGGTTTAATCATAGGATAATTTTGTATTGAATAGTAATAATTAAAAATTAATATCCATTATTCTCCCTCGGTCGATATTTGTGCAATATTTATATTGAGCAATTAAAATAAAGGCAACTATCTAGAGGTGTCAAACGTGCCGGGCCGGCCCGGCACGTTCAAAAACCGTGCCCGGGCCCGTGCCGTGCCCGGGCGAAGCAAAGCACGTGCCGTGCCGTGCCATGCCTGGCCCGGCACGGGTCCATCCCGTGCCGGTCCCGCATGCACGCGTGGCACTTGCGGCGTGCCACGCGTGCCGTGGCGTGAGTCGTGACCCATCCAGGCCCCCCCGGTAAAAAGACCGCGGGTCGGGTCCAAACAGACCCGACCCGCGGTCTTTTCTGCCGAAAACCGACTCCACTGACTCAGAAGTCAGAACCGATAATTTTGAATTTTCCAACGGAAAAGAAAAAAAAATTCAAACTTTGAGCGAATTTCAGCCCTTGGATTCGCCTCCAACAGCTAGGGGGCAGAATCCAACGGTCCTCGTGATTCTGCCCCTTAAATATATTAAAAAAATTCAAAAAATTAATAAAAAAATAATTTTTTTAAAAAAAAAACTTTATTTAGCCTATATAATCTACCCCCTCCCTATAAAATTTATGTTTTTCAAAAACATAAATCCTCTCAATATTTTCTCTCTCTCACATAAACCGTGCTTCTCTCTAGAGGTGTCAAACGGGCCGGGCCGGCCCGGCCCGGCACGAGGCACGGCACGGTTCGGCCGTGCCTGGGCCGGCCCGGCACGATAAAAAAACGTGCCCGGGCCCGTGCCGGGCCCGGCCGAACAAACCACGTGCCGGGCCGTGCCAGGCACGGCACGCCGGCCCGCGTGCCTGAGTCGTGACTCGTGACCCAACCGGGCCCCGCCCCCCGGTAAAAAGACCGCGGGTCGGGTCCAAACAGACCCGACCCGCCCCGCCCCGCCTGCCCTGCCTTGCCGTGCGCCCGTGCCCGAGCGGGCCGGCACGGCACGGCACGGCCTTGCCGTGCCCACGGGCCGTGCCGTGCCCGAATTTAAAAAACCGTGCCGTGCCCGGCACGGCACGGCAGCACGGCTGGGCACGTGAAAAACGGGCCGTGCCGTGCTGGGCCGGCCCGTTTGACACCTCTACTTCTCTCTCTCGGCTCTCGTGATTTTGATTTCGGTTTGGATTTTCGTGAAACTCAACTTGAGTTTTGAACATCAAAGCTTCCTGCGGTGCATCTTGCACGTGAGTGACCTCATTGCTTTTACCGGGTAATATAATTTACTTTTTTTTTTATTTTCTCTCTCTAAAGCTTCTCTCTCTAGAAAAACTTACGAAAAATAAAAAATGACAAATACACCTAACACATATTTAAATTTGGAAAATGAAAATGTTAGTGTTACACAAACGTCTGTGGCTCCTGAAACTTTGGTTTCTCCTGTCATCTCATCCCAAAGTTCTAAAAAACAAAAAACTAGGAGGACTTCTGTAGTTTGGACACATTTTAAAATCATAACACAAGTAGATGTTAGGGGTGAGGAACATGAAATGGCACAGTGCAAATATTGTATGAGACTTTTAACATGCAAGAGTACATGTGGGACTGGGCACCTAAAGTGGCATGCTGAAATATGCTCCAAAAAACATGGACCGTTAGATCCTAGGCAAACCCAACTAGGCACTACATTTTTTGAGACTGGATCGAGTTCAGTCTCATAGTTTACTCCCTTCGTATACTCCAGCGAGTTGGGTAGGGACGGCATGGCCAGGCTCATCACATTGATGGGTCTTCCGATCAGATTTTCGGAAGATCCAAGGGTAGTGCGCATCATGCAGACTTATTTTCAGCCATCCTATCATAGGATTCCTAGGTCCACATCTAGGAGTGACATACTAAAGATATATAAGTTAGAAAAACAAAAAATAATTAAGGAATTTTGGCATTTAGTGGAGTGGTGTCCGTGACGTCCGATATATGGACATGTCACGATGATTCTTCTTATGCATGTATCACGAGTCATTATGTCGATTCAAACTGGACAATAAATAAAAAAATATTAGGATTCACTGAGATTCTTCATCCTCATGATGGCCCGGCCATTTTTGAGTGTATGATGAAAATATTTAGAGAATATAAAATTCAAAATAAAATTTTAGTGTCACTTTCGATAATGCTGCGAATAATGGAGTAGCGATCAATATGTTTGTTAGGAATATTAGAGACTCACCATTAGGAGAGGTATTTCATGTCAGATGCATGTGTCATGTTATTAACCTGATAGTTCAAGCGGGTATGAAGGTGTGTTCCCCCCGTTGGAAAATATACGCAATGCTCTCAAGTATATTCGCACTCCTCGCAGACTACAAGAGTTTGGTAATCTCTGTTTGTCTGCGAATCTTAAGAAGAAGAAATTCCAATCTGATGTGAGATATCGTTGGAATTACACGTACCTGATGTTGGAATCATGTGTTGGATACGAACACGTGATATCCGACTACGTCAATAGTAAGAGTGGCGAACTTATTGTTGACGACACTGACTGGGATTCAGGAATTTCATTTATGAAATTCCTGAAGATATTTTATGACACGACGAACATGTGTTCATCGGTTTATACGCCCACCACTTGCATTGCACTCCGTTGCATATGCAACATTAGTAGCATGTTTAGGATGTATCGAGCGGACCCGACGCTTAGCCATATGGTTGCAGAGATGGAGACCAAGTACCTGAAGTACTGGTCCACCATTCCATCTCTTTATTGCCTCGCAGCATGCATGGACCCTAGGGCTAAGGTGGAAGGGGTTGAAAACACCGTGACTTTCATTTCCTCGTGCATGAACCTGGAAGAGCCACCTCAAGGGTTCATTTACGAGAAGTTGACAGACCTGTTCACATACTACGATACTAGGTATGGTGGTGGTGGTGGTGAGCCTGTGTGTACGGACTCTGATACCTTGTTCGGAGATGACGCTTATTCCATTAACCTAGCGAGGGGGAAACGTAGGGGTGGACCTTCACATAGGAGCGAGCTGTCTCGGTACTTAGATACCGATTACTGCTCAATCCTATCACCTTCTGACAATAAGAATCTTGATTTATTACAGTGGTGGAAATCATATTAGTCCGCTTATCCCGTGCTATCTAGGATGGCACGGGATCTACTGACTCCTCCGGTGTCGAGCGTAGCATCGGAGTCTGCTTTTTCTGTTGCAGTGAACGTGATTTCGGATAGGAGATCGAGATTACGTCCAGATATGGTTGAGGCCTTGGCATGTTTGAAGGATTGGGAGGAATCGAGATTTAGCATCAGTGATCGTGCTGTAGCTGGGACTGTGACAGACACTGCAGTCGCATCCACATCCACTACGATGGCGGAGGAGCTGATTGCCGATGATGATGACCCATATGATACTGATCTTGATGTTACGGCTGATGATTCTCATGATATGCTGCTTGACGATTAATGCTCATCTGCTCTTTTTTTTCGATATTTTTTTATTTATTTTATTTATACGCTTTGTTTGTACTTTGTATTATACGTTGTGTTAAAACTTATACTTTTTTTTTTCGGAGTATTGGTTTCAAAAGCATTAATGGTAATTTTTATTTGTCTCGTTTAAATTTTTTTTAATTAAAATTTTTACTAACTTAATGTATTTATTTATTATTTTAAGATTTAAATTTTATTTTAAAATTCATTAACTTTAAATTATATTATTTAATTAATAAATTATAATATTAAAATATGCTAAACTTAATTGAAAAAAAAATAATTTTTCTAATTTTTGTTTGTTACATTTAATTTTAAATGTAATATTTTTTACAAAAAATTTTATTTTTTATTTATTACATAAACTCTAAAGTAAATACAGATTAACATAAACTTAATAAAAAAAAAAAAAATTTTATAATCTGCCAAGTGCCAAGCACGGGCCGTGCCCGTGCTTGGCTCCCGGGACCCGGATCCCGGTTGAGCCGGTCCAGGTGACCAGGTCTAGCCATGCGGCTCCCCCCCGGCCCGCCTACCCTGCCCCTGCCGTGCGCCCGTGCCGCCTTGCCAAGCCAACCATGCCCGAGCGGGCCGGCACGGCACGGCACGGCCTTGCCGTGCCCGCGGGCCGTGCCGTGCCCGACTTTAAAAAACCGTGCCGTGCCAGGCACGACACGGTAGCACGGCGGGGCACGTGAAAAACGGGCCGTGCCGTGCTGGGCCGGCCCGTTGACACCTCTATATCTACCTATCTTCCTACCTATCTATTTTTCTACCAATCTATCTATATATAAGTCTGTCTATCTATCTATCTATCTATATACCTATCTATCTTTAAATCTATCTATCTTTCATTTTATCTATCTATAAATCTATCTATATATTTATCTATCTATCTATCTATTTATCTATTTATGTATGTATGTACCTATCTATCAATCAATCTATCTATCTATCTATATGTCTATCTATATATCTTTTTATCTATATATCTCTATATCTATCTATCAGTATCTTTTTTATCTATCTAGTTATCTATCTATCCATCTATTTATCTGTATATCTATCTATCTAACTATTTGTCTATCTATCTATCTATCTGTCAATCTATCTTTCTGTAAATCTCTATAAATATCTATCTATCTATCTATCAATATATTAATATATCTATCTATCTATATATTTTTGTATCTATCAATTATCTTTTTTTCTATCTATCTATTTATCTATATCTATCTATCTATTTTTCATTCTTTCTTTCTTTCTAACTATCTATCTATATATCTATTTATTTTTCTATCTATTTATCTGACTATCTTTATATTTAACTAACTAAATATCTATCTGTCTTTATATATATATTTCGATCGATATGTTTATATATCGATCTATCTAACATTCTATCATTCTATGTGTCTATCTATCTACTTATCTACCTACCTACCTACCTATCTTTCTATCTATCTGTCTATCTGTCTCTCTATCTATCTATTTATATGTCTTTTTCTTTATCTATCTTTATGTCTATTTTCTATTTCCTATTTGTCTATTAGTTTATTTATCTATTTGTCTATCATTCTATTTGTCTTTCTATCTATCTATGTATCTATTTGTCTATCTATCAATTCGTCTATTTGTATATTTGTCTATTTGTATATTTGTCTATCTATTAATCTTCCTATCTCTCTATATGCTTATCTCCCTATCTACCTCTCAATCTATCTGCCTATCTACTTGTATCCCTATCTATTTATCTAGCTATCATACTATTAGTATATTTGTCTATCTTTATGTCTATCTATTTATCTACCTATCTATATGTCTATTTATCTTTATGTCTATCTTTCTAACTATCTATTTGTCTATCTATCTATCATTCTATATATTTATCTTTCTCTATATCTTTCTATATGTTTATCTATCTATATGTTCATTTATCTATCTATCAAACTATCTATCATTCTTTCATTCTATCATTCTATATTTCTATTTATCAACTTATGTATCTATCTATCTATCTATCTATCTATCTATTTTTCTATCTGTCTATCTATCTATCTATTAATATGTTTATCTATATAATTATCTATTTGTCTATTTGTCTATAATTCTATCTATTTTTCTTTCAATATTTTTATCTATCTATCTATTTTCTTTTTGTCAATCTATATCTGTAAATGTTTCTATCTATTTATCTATCTTTCTTTCAATCTATATATCAATTTATCTGCCTATCTCCTAATATGCCAATATGCCTATCTATATATCTACCTATCTTTCTATTTGGCTATATATATATATATATATATATATATAATATATATATATTATTTATTTATTTATTTATTTATTTATCTGTCTACTTGTATATCTATTTATTGTCTTATATGTCTATCTATCAAATTATCCAAGGATCTGTCTATTTCTCTATCAGCCTATCTATTTGTCTATCTGCAATCAATCAAAACTTATACTTATCTATCTATCTATCTATCTATCTATCTATATATCTATCAATCTATCTTCTCTCTATTTATGTGTAATGTACTTATCTGCCTATCAGTCTTTCTATTTATCTATCAATCTAATCTATCTATCAATCTATTTGTCTATCTATCTAGCTGGCTATCAATATATATATATATATATATCTATCTATCTATCTATCTATTTATATGTCTATCTATCTATATTTCTATTTCTCTATCTGTATATCTGTATATATGTCTCTCTCTCTCTCTTTATCTTTATATCTATCTATCTGTCTATTCTATATCTATATTTCTATCTATCTTTCTATTCTATATCTATATTTCAATCTATCTTTCTATCTGTATTCCTATCTATCTGTCTGTCTGTTGATATATCTATCTAATTATCTATTTATTTTACTTAAATCTGTCGATTTATCTATCTGTCTATCTATCTATGCTTATTTCAGTCTGTCTATCTATCTATCTATCTATCTATCTATCTTTCTTTCTAGCTATATGTCTACCTATCATACCTACCTATCTATTTGTCTATCAGTCTATCTTTCTAACTATCTATCTTTTTATCTATCTATCTTTCTTTCTTTCTATCTACTATCTATTTATTTATTTCTTTATCTATCTATCTATAAATCTTTATATCTATCTATCCTCTATCTGTCTTTCTATCACTCTATCAGTCTATCTATCTATCATTCCATTTATCTATTTGTTTATATGTCGATCTTTCTATTTGTCTATATGTATATTAGTCTATCTATCTATCTTTTAATCTTTTATCTAATTATCTTAGTATCTATCTATCTATCTATCTAGCTATATGTCTACCTGTATACCTATCTACCTATCTACTTGTCTAGTTATCTACCTATCTAAATGTATATCTAACTATCTGTCTATTTGGCGATCTGTCGATCTGTCTAATTTGGTTTCTTTATATTTGTCTATTTGTCTATTTGTATACCTATCTATATGTTTATATATCTATATTAAAATGATCTATCTATCTATATGTCTGTCCATTTATGTATTTGTCTATCTATCTGTCTGTCTATCTATGTATTTGTCTATCTAACTATCTATCTCACATTCTATTTATCAATCAATCTATATTTCTATTTGTCTATCTATCTATTTTTTTATTTCACAATAAAGAAAAATCCCAAATGGCATTAAAAAAATCTCTAGTTAAATGGGGGTTTCTGTCGCTAAAGTGGATATAACAATGGATTAATGACAGAACCTTTCCCAAGTTAAAGTAATC
>JAREIK010003758.1:53600-68553 GCA_029783825.1 Sapria himalayana | reverse complement strand
TTAATTTTTTGTCATTTTCATAGGTTATAACCTTTTAAAAATATAATAAAATTTAAAATTTTTGAAATGTGAATACAATATTTAGTTATAATAATATTAATAATATATATCATATAAATTCAATATAAACAATTTTATTGATAGATATTATAATAATGATTAAAAATTAAATTAATAAACTATTAATAATTAGAGAGATATTCATTAAAAAATTTTTACAAAACCCAAATTGATTCAAAATTAAAGTAAAAAATATTACTGGATAAAAATTTTTAATTTTTAAATTTTTACTTCTTTTATAAGCGTAAATATTCTTTTATTAAAATAAATTATTTAAATTATATTTGTCACACTAATAATTTATTTTGTAATTAAAAATTTATATAAAAATAAACTAATAAATAATTAAAATGAATATATAAAATTATAATAAATTGAAATAAAAATTAGATTTCTTATTTATTAAGTAGTATATAGCAGTTTAATGGTTTATGTATTTAGGCATTACCGGCTTTAAAAGTTTACTGAATTAACTGTGTATGCATTTAGTGCTTTATATGTTTTATTTAAAAATTAAAATAAAAAAATATTTATTTTTATTATTTTTTGATATTTTCAAAGGATATAACCTTTGAAAATTATATAATTTTTAAATTTTTTTCTAATGTGAATTCAATATTTAGTTATAATAATCATTATATTTATATATCATATAAATTCAATATAAAGAATATTATTGATAAATATTCTAATAATGATCAAAAAATAAATTAATAATCTATTATTAATATGATAGATATCAAATAAAATATAATTACAAAACCTATAATGATCAGAAGCAAAGCAAATTATATTACTATATAATAATTTTTTGTTTATAATTTTTATTTCTTTTAATAAGTTTATCTATATTTTTTTTGATGAAAAATAATTTATATAAATTGTATTTGTTTAACTGATAATTTATTTTTTTAATTAATATTATTATAAAAATAAACAAATAAATTATTAAAATAAATAGTTAAAATTATAATGACAAAAAAATTGAGATTTATTCTTTATTATTTAAGGTATACCAGTTTAATTTAATTTAAATCTGTCTCACTAAAAATTTATTTTGTAATTAAAATTTCAATAAAAATAAACTGATAAATAATTAAAATAAAAATTTAAAATTATACCGAATAAAAATTAAAAAAAGATTTCTGAATTATTATTAATGTATACCTGTTTAATATTTTAAGTACTTATAGTTTTTTTATTTTATGACTTTAGTGATTTATGTTTTTAGGGATTTAGTAGTTTATAAGTTTTGTTTAAAAAATGAAATTACAAAATAATTATTTTTGATATTTTTCACATTTTCAAAGGTTATAACCTTTGACAATATAATAATTTTAAAATTTTTTAAAAATGTGAATACAATATTTAGTAATGTTAATCATTATAATTATATATAATATAAACTAAATATAAACAATTTTATTCATAGATATGATATCAATTATCAAAAAATAAATTAATATGTTATTATTATTATGATGGATATAAATTAAAATATTAATGCAAAACCTAAAATTATTGAAAATCCAAGTAAAATTTATTACTAAATAATATTTTTTTTTTTAGTTTTTGCTTCTTTTTATAAGATTATATATTTTTTTGATGAATAATAATTTATTTAAATTATATTTGTATCACTAATAATTTATTTTGTATAAAATATTTTAATAAATTATTTAAATTATATTTAAGGTTTACGAGTTTAAACGTTTAAGTATTTAGGGGCTTTTGTTTTAGGAGTTTAGATGTTTAAGTGTTTAGGCATTTAGTGGTTTATAAGTTTTATTTAAACCCTGATATAGCAAAAAATTTATCTATATTATTTTTTCTAATTTGTGAAGATTATATCCTTTGAAAAAATAATAATTTTTAAATTTTTTTCAAATGTAAATATAATATTTATTTATAATAATCTTCATAATTATAATTCATTTAAATTCAATATAAATAATTATATTGCTAGATATTATAATTATGATCAAAAAAATTAATTAAATAGTTATTATTTAAAAAGTAATTACAAAATCTAAATTTATTCAAATCAAAGTAATATATATTACTAAATAATAATTTTATTTAATGTTTTGCTTTTTTATAACTTTATATTTTGTTATTAAAAATAAATTATTTAAATTATATTTGTCTTACTCATAAGTTATTTCGTAATTTATAATTCTATAATAATAAACTACTAAATAATTAAAATGAATATTTAAAATTATAAAGAATACAAATAAAATTGAGATTTGTTATTTATAATTAAGGATATACTGATTTAATGGTTTAAGTATTTAGGTGTTTTGTGGTTTAGGAGTTTAGTGATTTAATTGTTTAGACCTCTAGTGATTTATAGTTTTTTTTAAGAATGAAAAAAACACAAAATTTAATTTTTTGATTTTTTTTAAATATGAATATAATATTTAGTTATAATAATCATAATAATTATATATAATATAAACTCAATATAAATAATTTTATTGATAGATATTATAATAATGATCAATAAATAAATTAATAAACTTGTATTTATAAGAATGATATAAATTAAAATATAATTGTAAAATATAAAATAATTCAAAATTAAAATAAGATATATTATTAAATAATAATTTTTTATTTTTAAAATTCTGCCCCTTTTTATGATCATTTTTTTTTTGATGAAAAATAAATTATTTAAATTATATATGTCGCACTGATAATTTATTTTGTAATTAATTTTCTATAAAAATAAACTAATAAATAATTTAAATGAATATTTAAAATTATAATGAATACTAATACAACTGAGATTTATGATTTATTATTTAGACTATACTAATTTAATGTTTTAAGTATTTATGGGCTTCAGGGTTTTGGAGTTTAGTCATTTTAGTATTTAGTCATTTATTGGTTTATAGGTTTTATATAAAAAATAAAATAACAAAAATTTTTTTTTGTTATTTTTTCTCATTTTTGAAGGTTATAACCTTTGAAAATATAATAATTTTTAACTTTTTTTTGACAAGTGAATACAATATTAAGTTATAATAATCATAATAATTATATATCATATAAATTGAATATAAACTATTTTATTGATATTTATTATAATAATGATCATAAAAAATTAATAATCTATTATTAATAAGATAAATATTGTTTAAAATATATTTGCAAAACCTAAAATGACTCAAAATAAAATTCAAATATTTTACTAAATATTAATTTTAAATTTTTAAAATTTTGTATCCATTTATAAGCCTATATATTTTTTGATGAAAAATAAATTATTTAAATTATATTTGACTCACTATTAATTTATTTTTTAATTTATATTTCTATAAAATTAAACTAATAAATAATTAAAATTTATATTAAAAATTATAATGAATACTAAAAAAATTAGATTTATGATTTATTATTTAGGGTATAACTATTTAATTGTTTACGTTTTTTGTGGTTTTGGGGTTAAAGAGTTTATTGATTTATATGTTTACACATTTTAGTGTTTATAGGTTTTATTTAATCAATGAAATAACAAAAAAATTATTTTTATGAATTTTCGTGATTGTCAAAGGTTAAGACCTTTAAAAATATAATAATTTTTTTAATAGTTCTAAAATATGAATACAATACTTAGTTATAAGAATCTTAATAAGTATATTTGTTGTAGTTTCAAAATAAAAAATTGTATTAATATATATTATAATAATGATCAAAAATTAAATTAATAAACTATTATTAATAAGATATATATTAATTAAAATATATTTGCAGAACCAAAAATTATTCAAAATCAAAGTTAATTATATTACTTAATAAAATTTTAAATTTTTGAAATTTTGTTTATTTTTATAAGCTTATATTTTTTTCATTAAAAATAATTTATTTAAATTATATCTGTCTCACTCATTATTTAATTTGTAATTAATATTTCTATAAAAATAAACTAAAAAATAATTAAAATGAATATTTACAAATATAATACATACAAATAAAAATGAGTTTTATTATTAATTTTTTATGTTATATAGGTTTAATGGTTTAAGTATTTTGGGGGTTTTGGAGTTTAGGAGTCTAGAGATTTAAATGTTTAGTCATTAAGTGGTTTATAAGTTTTATTTAAATAATAAAATAAAAAAATTATTTTTGTGATTTTTTATCATTTTTGAAGGTTATAACCTTTGAAAATATAATAAATTTTAATTTATTTTCAAAAGTAAATATAATATTTAGTTATAATAACTTAATAATTATAAGTCATTTTAATTGAATATAAGTAAATTTATTGTTTTATATTATAAAAATGATCAAATAATAAATTAATAAACTATTATTAATAAGATTGATCGCAATTAAAATATAATTGCAAAACCAATATATAATGATTCAAAATCAAAGTAAAATATATTACTAAATAATAATTTTTTGTTTTTAAATTTTTACTTCTTTATATAAGCTTATTTTTTTTTGATTAAAAATAAAATATTAAAATTATATTTGTCTCACTCATTATTTATTTTGTGATTGATATTTCTCTAAAAAATAAACTAATAAATAATTAAAATGAATATTTAAAATTATATTGAATACAAATTAAAATGAGATTTATGATTTATAATATATGGCATGCCGGTTTAATGGTTTGATTATTTAGTGGTTTATAGGTTTTATTTATATAATAATAATTTAAAATTCTATTTTTGTTTTTTTCTGATTTTCAAAGGTTATAACCTTTGAAAATAAAATAATTTATAAAATTTTTTGAAATGTGAATACCATGTATAATTATATTAATCTTACTAATTATATATCATATAAATTCAATGAAATAACAAAAAAATTATTTTTATGAATTTTCGTGATTGTCAAAGGTTAAGACCTTTAAAAATATAATAATTTTTTTAATATTTCTAAAATATGAATACAATACTTAGTTATAAGAATCTTAATAAGTATATTTGTTGTAGTTTCAAAATAAAAAATTGTATTAATATATATTATAATAATGATCAAAAATTAAATTAATAAACTATTATTAATAATATAAATATTAATTAAAATATATTTACATAACACAAAATGATTCAAAATCAAATAAAAATATATTATTAAATAATAATATTTAATTTTTATAATTTTCCTACTTTTTTATAAGCTTATATTTTTTTTAAAAAAAATAAATTATTTAAATAATATTGTCTCACTCGAAGTTTATTTTGTAATTAATTTTTCTAAAAAATTAAACTTTAAATAATTAAAATTAATATTTAAAATTATAATAAATATAAATAAAAAATCAGAGTTATTATTTATTAAGTAGTATATAGCTGTTAAAATTTTTATGTATTTAGGGGTTTCGGGATTTATGAGCTTACTAATTTAAGTAAGTAAGCATTTAATGAACTATAGGTTTTATTTAAAATATGAAATAATAAAAAATTTATTTTTTTTTATTTTTTAACATTTTCAAAGGTTATAACCTTTGAAAATATAATAATTTTAAAATTTTTTCTGAAGTGAATACAATATTTAGTTATAATAATCATTATATTTATATTTCATATAAATTCAATATAAACATTTTTAATGATAAATATTCTAATAATGATGAAAAAAAATTTAATAATCTATTATTAATAAGATAGATATCATTTAAAATATATTTACAAATCCTAAAATGATTCATAAGCAAAGTAAAATATCTTATTATATAATAATTTTTTGTTTTGAAATTTGTTTTTCTTTTAAAAAGTTTATCTATATTATTTTGATGAAAAATAATTTATATAAATTTTATTTGTGTAACTCATAATTTATTTAGTAATTAATATTTATATTAAAATAAACAAAAAAATAATTAAATTTGAATATTTAAAATTAAAATGGAAAAAAATGAGATTTATTCTTTATTATATAGGATATACTGGTTTTAATTAAATTAGATCAGTCTCACTAATAATTTATTTTGTAATTAATATTTCTATAAAAATAAACTGATAATTAATAAAAATTATACTGAATAATTAAAATAATTTATTTTATTCCTCTCTCAACTCTAGAATGATTGCTAAAGCTATAACCAAAATAATAGGAGCTTTTACTTTATCTCTATTATGTCTCATCATATTTGATGTTGAATCACTAGGCTATCAAAGGTAATTTGACTCATGCATGCTAACAGACTAAACCAAAGTTCTACCCCTATGTGTTGAAATAGCTAGTTGTTGAGGATGCTATTTATATTGATTATTATAATTTTTTTTAAAATATCTTTCATGCACACACTCAAAGCAATTTTTTTAAAACATAGTTTACCTCTAAAAAAATAACCACCTTGTAGGCTATTAGTACAAACTACCCCTGGGGTGGTTTGAGTAGGGGAAGAAGTATGGGCTCTCTTTCAATGAAGAATCAAAAAATTTATTTTATTGGCATGTCTAAGCCTTTTTTTTATATCCTCATGGATATGAAAAGTATCATTTCTTTCTTTTTATATTAAATGAGTTATGTATACAAGCTCACAATACCCAAAAATGTGTAAATTGGCATATCTAAACCTTTTTTATATCCTCTTGGATATGAAAAGTATCATTTCTTTCATTTTATATTAAATGAGTTATGTATACAAGCTCACAATACCCAAAAAGGTGTAAATTAATCATATTCAAATGTATAAAAGGTTTTAATAATTGCTCAAAATATTAGTCTTTCTTATTGACACATGAGGTCACACATCAAAGGAAAAAGCCATAGTGATATTTCTAATCCCAAGAATTTTAGCTATAGAAAGTTATAAAGAGTAGTACTCGAGCTTTAACTATTTCTAGGGTCATGACTTTTGCTCTTGAGGAATGTCCAAAGTTATGATCATTCCTAGTACAATGACTTTGCAATATAAAGATAAAGTGCACAACATATGGTTATATCCAATACTGTGACCCAGTATTATAGTGATTAAATATGTATTCATGATCATTCTTAGTACCATAACAATATGTTCAACAGAGAGACACAATACATGGCATATTTTGATCGATATGATTTTGTGTTCTAGAGATAAAGTATACAATCATGACCATTCCTAATGCTACAATAATCTAAAGCAAGAAAGAGATTGAATCCAGAACGCACCCCTAGAGTCATGACTTTGTGTTACATATACAAAAAGATAAATCTGTGACATTGCTAAACGTTGAGAATTTCAATTTAAATTTAACACTTAGTCATTTGATTATAAAAGTGCAAAACATGAGATTTATGATTTAGGTTTTATGGGTTGGGGTTATAGTTTATGGTTTAATGTTTAGGATTTAAAGTTTAGGGTTTATGGTTTTTTTTTGTTTTTTTTAGAAAATATACACTTTATTTATCATTTAGGCACACAACTTACAAGAGACTAAAAGGCTGAATAATTTAGGCCAACCCACCAAATCCTATGCACCTTAATGATTCTATGCATAAAATACATAAACAAACATAATCCCTAATAATTCGAAGCGTACAAATACAACGAAAATCACTTGGCATTCCCGGACTTCAGAGTTCACATTGAGTCATTATGCGAATTGCATCCTTTCCATTCGGATTTGTCCAAGCCTTTTGGAGGAACCTGAATGATGCACCATAGTAAAACTATGCAAATATAAGATTGTGCATGTCTGTGACATGCAACATCAAGCATTTGCCTATGTCATTATAATGCAATGGAATACATGTTAAACTAAATACCCATAAATCCACAAGTCCATATCTACGGCACTTTGTAAATTCATTCTCACCTCTGAAATCCACATTCTTCTGCTCCAATGATCCTCAAAAGTGTATCTCTTGGGTTAGAATGCTTCCTCCTCGAGCTCCAAGAAGTGGCTGTATGCTGCACCTACAAAATATCAAAAAATATGCATGCATCGGTATGCATGTGTGATGAGGTCGATCTCATAGTTTAATTATCTATGTGTACAACCTAACAAGAATACAAGTAAAATTACAAAATGCTATCAAGATGGGTCTTCTGCTCCCGGGAGTGTTGCATCACCTAATGTGTATTTTCAAAATGCATTAGTAGGCCCCACCTAGAGATACTCATGGTTCTAGTTGCACTCATTGCATGCTACATAGAGAAGAGACAAAATTATGTGTGTGAGTATGTCATGATCAGTCTATACAAGTACATGGTGCATATAAAGTCCAAAATACAAATAAGACTACTAACATAAACTACAAGTTTGAATCTTTCTCTCCCGTGTGGCTGGTATGGACTCCATTGCTTACTGGTCCTTCTTGGTGATGCTTCGGATTTTGTCGGCTCTCTAATTAATCATGGATTACCCGCTACTCCTGTTGGGTGACGGTTGGGTGGCCCTCTATGCTGCATGATATGGCTAGTAGGACCCACTCCGAGCTACTCTTGGGTTTACTCTCGACCACTTTGCTCAGTCTCGTCAGTTGTCTGAATGTTATCATCTTGGTTTGCTAGTGGGGCCCTCTACAAGCTGGTGGCCCATATTTCTGGGTGTTTTCCGGACTTGCTGTCCCCTCTAAATGCTACACCAAAATGGACAATAATATGTGCACGTGTGTAATGTGGTCTGTCGCTATGTGTGTGTAGTGCAGCAGTATCAGGGTTTAGGAGTTTAGTAATTGAAGTATTTAGGTATTTTGTGGTTTATAGGTTTTATTTAAATAATTAAATAACAAAAAAATTATTTTTATGATATTTTCCCATTTTCAAGGTTATAACCATTGAAAATATAATAATAATTAATTTTTTTTTCAAATGTTAATACAATATTTAATTATAATAATCATACAAATTAAATATCATGTAAATTCAATATAAATAATTTTATTGATCGATATTATAATACTATTCATAATATAGATTAATAAACTATTATTAATAAGATAGATATTAATTAAAATATATTTGCAAAACCTGAAAGGATTCAAAAACAAAGTAAAATATATTACTAAATAATAATTTTTTATTTTTAAATTTTTGATTCTTTTTATAAGCTTATAAATTTTTTTGATGATGCTAAATTATTTAAATTTTATTTGTCTCATTCATAATTTTATTTTGAAATTAATATTTCTATAAAAATAAACTAATAAATAATTAAAATGAATATTAAAATTATAATGAATACAAATAAAAATGATTTTTATGATTAATTATTTAGGGTATACCGGTTTAATGGTTTAATTATTTAAGAGTTTAGGAGTTTAGTGATTTAAGTTTTTTGGCATTTAGTAGTTTATATGTTTTATTTAAATAATGAAATAACAAAAAATATATATTTCAATTTTTTTATCAATTTTGAATGTTATAAACTTTATAAATATAATAATTTTTAAATTCTTTTCAAATGTGAATACAATATTTAGATATAATAAACTTAATAATTATATATCATGTAAATTAAAAATAAACAATTTTATTGATAGAGATTAATAAACTAAATATAAATATAAATATAAATATAATAATGATCAAAAAATAAATTAATAAACTATTATTTATTGATAAATATTTTTATATTATTTATAAATACTTAAACCTTTAAAGATGGTTTAAATGTTTAAGTATTTAAGGGTTTTGGGGTTTAGGAGTTTAATGATTTAAGCATTTAGGCATTTAGTAGTTTATAGGTTTTAAATAAACAATAAAATAACAAAAAAATTATTTTTGTGATTATTTCATTTTCAAAGATGATAACCTTTAAAAATATAATAATTTTTAAATATATTTCAAATGTAAATATAATAATTAGTTATAATAATATTTATAATAATATACCATGTAAATTCAATACAAACAATTTTATTGATAAATATTCTAATAATGATCAAAAAATAAATTAATAATCTATTATTAATAAGATAAATATCAATTAAAATATAATTACAAAACCTAAAATGATTCAGAAGCAAAGAAAAATATATAATTATATAATAATTTTTTGTTTTGAAAAAATTTTTTTAAAAAGTTTATCAATAATTTTTTTAATGAAAAATAATTTATATAAATTTTTTTTGTTTAGCTCAATTTATCTTGTAATTAATATTTATTTATAAATAAACAAATAAATAATTAAAATGAATATTTAAAATTATAATGAAAAAAATGAGATTTATTATTTATTATATAGGGATACTATTTTAATTTAAATTAGATTTGTCTCACAAATAATTTATTTTGTAATTAATATTTCTATAAAAATAAACTGATAAATAATTAAAATAAAAATTTGAAATTATACTGAATAGAATTTAAAATGAGATTTATTATTTATTATTAATCTATACCAGTTTAACGGAATAAGTATTTAGCAGTTTTGTCATTTAGGAGTTTAGCAATTTATGTTTTTAGGCTTTTAGTGGTTTATAGGTTTTATTTAAAAAATAAAATAACAAAAAATTTTGTATAATTTGTTATCATTTTCATAGGGTATAACCTTTGAAAATATAATAATATTTAAAATTTTTTGAAATATGAATATAATATTTAGGTATAATAATATTAATAATTATATATCATATAAATTCAATATAAATAATTTTATTGATAGATAATATAATAATTATCAAAAATTAAATTAATAAACTATACATAAAAAGATAGATATTAATTAATAAATATTTACAAAATGCAAATTGATTCAAAATTAAAGTAAAATATATTATTGGATAATAATTTTTAATTTTTAAATTTATACTTCTTTTATAAGCGTCTATTTTTTTTAATAAAAATAAATTAATTAAATTATATTTCCACACTCATAATTTATTTTGTAATAAATATTTCTATAAAAATAAACTAATAAATAATTAAAATGAATATTAAAAATTATAATAAATAGATATAAAAATTAGATTTATTAATAATTAAGTAGTATATAGTAGCTTAATGGTTTATGTATTTAGGCATTACGTGGCTTAGGAGTTTACAGATTTAACTGTGTATGAATTTAGTGGTTTATAGTTTTTATTTAAGAAAAAAATATAAAAAAATTATTTTTATTATTTTTTGATATTTTAAAAGGTTATAACGTTTGAAAATATAATAATATTTAAATTTTTTTGAAAAGTGAATAAATATTTATTTATAATAATCATAATAATTATATATCATATAAATTCAATATAAACAATTTTATTGATAGATATTCTAATAATTATCAAAAAATAAATTAAAAATCTATTATGAATAAGATTGATTTTACTTAAAATATAATATCAAAACCTAAAATGATTCAGAAGCAAAGCAAAATATATTACTTAATAATAATTATTTGTTTTTAAATTTTTATTCTTTTTATAAGCTTATCTATTTTTTGATGAAAAATAATTTTTAATAAATTATATTTTAACTCATAATTTATTTTATAATTAATATGTATATATAAATAAAAAACTACATAAACAAAATGAAAATTTTAAATTATTTTGAAAACAAATAAAAAATGAGATTTATTAATTATTATTTAGGGTATACACGTTTAAACAATTATCTATATAGGGTTATCAGGATTTTGTTGTGTATTGATTAAAGTGTTTACGCATTTAGTGATTTATAGGTTTTATTTAAACAATGAAATAATAAACAAAATATTTTTTTTGTTTTTTCACTTGTTCAAAGATTATAAACTTTGAAAATATAATAATTTTAAAACTCTTTTCAAAAGTGAATACAATATTTAGTAATAATAATTATTAAATTTATATATCATATAAATTAAATATAAATATTTTTATTGATAAATATTATAATAATGATCAAAAAATAATTTAATAATCTATTATTAATAAGTTAGATATCAATTAATATATAATTACAAAACCTAAATTGATTCATAAACAAAGTAAAATATATTACTATATAATAATTTTTTGTTTTTAATTTTTTTATTCTTTTAATAAGTTTATCTATATTTTTTTGTTGAATCATAATTTATATAAATTATATTTGTCTAACTTATAATTCATTTTGTAATTAATATTTATATAAAAATAAACAAATGAATAATTAAAATGAATATTTAAAATTATAATGAAAAAAATAAAAATGAGATTTATTATTTATTATTTATTATTTAGGATATACATGTTTAAAAAAATTATCTATTTAGGGTTTTCGAGATTTAGAAATTATTGATTTAAGTATTTAGGAATTTAATGGTTTATGGCTTTTAAATAAAACAATGAAATAACAAAAAATTTAATTTTGATATTTTTTCAAATTTTCAAATGTCATAACATTTGAAAATATAATAATTTTTAAATTTTTTACAAATGTGAATACAATATTTAGTAATAATAATAATTATCACTATATATAATATAAACTAAATATAAACAATTTTATTGATAATATTATATCAATTATCAAAAAATAGATTAATAAACTATTATTAATATGATAGATATAAATTAAAATATAATTAAAACACCAAAAATGATTCAAAATCAATGTAAATTTATTACTAAATACTACTTTTTGTTTTTTATTTTTTGCCTCATTTAATAAGATTATATATTTTTTGATAAAAAATAAATTATTTAAATTATATTTGTATCACCCATAATTTATTTTGTAATTAATATTTCTATAAATTATTTAAATTATATTTAAGGTTTACGAGTTTGAAGGTTTAGATATTTAGGGGCTTTAGGGTTTAGGAGTTTAGATATTTCTGTATTTAGGGATTTAATGGTTTATAAGTTTTATTTAAACAATGATATAACAAAAAATTTATTTTTGTTATATTTTCTCATTTTTGAAGGTTATAACCTTTGAAAATATAACAATTTTTAAATTATTTATATATGTGAATACTATATTTAGTTATGATAATATTAATAATTATATATCATGTTAATTCAAAATAAATAATTATATTGATTTATTAATGATCAAAAAATATATTTACAAATAAAATATATCATGTTAATTTAAAAAATATTGATAGATATTATATTAATGATCAAAAAATAAATTAATAAACTATTATTAAAATATCGATATTTTTTAAAATATATTTGTAAAATGTAAATTGATTCAAAATCAAAGTAAAATATAATACGAAATAATAATTTTTATTATGTTTTGCTTCTTTTTATAAGTTTATATTTTTTGTTATTTAAAGTAAATTATTTAAATTATATTTGTCTTCCACATAATTTATTTTTAATTTATAATTCTATAAAAATAAACTA
Organism: Sapria himalayana; assembly: GCA_029783825.1. Taxonomy (NCBI): domain Eukaryota; kingdom Viridiplantae; phylum Streptophyta; class Magnoliopsida; order Malpighiales; family Rafflesiaceae; genus Sapria; species Sapria himalayana. The sequence continues at coordinate 55,290 of JAREIK010003758.1, read as the reverse complement.
ATAAATAATTAAAATGAATTTTTAAAAATATAATGAATACAAATAAAATTGAGATTTATTATTTCTTATACAGGATAAACTAGTTTAATGGTTTAAGTATATAGGTGTTTTGGGGTTTAGTGATTTAAGTGTTTAGGAGTTTAGTGATTTATTATTTTTATTTAAAGAATAAAAAAATAAAAAATTAAATTTTTTGATTTTTTTTTAATTTTTGACGGTTATAACCATTGAAAATATAAATAATTTTTAATTTTTTTTTTAAATGTTATTATAATATTTAGTTATAATATTCTTAATAATTAAATATAATCTAAACTCAATATAAATAATTTTATTAATAGATATTATAATAATGATCAATAAAAAAATTAATAAACTATTATTTATAATAATGATATAAAATTAAAATATAATTACAAAAACTAAAATGATTCAAATAAAAATAAAATATATTACAAAATAATAAATTTTTGTTTTTAAAATTTTGCCTACTTTTTATAAGCCATATATTTTTTTTGATAAAAATAAATTATTTAAAATAGATATGTCTCACTAAATATTAATTTTGTAATTAATTTTCTTATAAATAAATTGATAAATAATTAAATAAAAATTTAAAATTATACTGAATAAAATTAAAATGAGATTTATGATTTATAATTAATTTATACAAGTTTAATGATTTAAGTATTTATATGTTTTGTCGTTAGATGTTTAGCAATTTATTTTTTTATGCTTTTAGTGGTTTATAAGTTTTATTTAAAAAAATAAAATAACAAAAAAAATTTCTATAATTTTTTATCATTTTTATAGGTTATAACATTTGAAAATATAATAATATTTAAAATTTTTTGAACTTTTAATATAATATTTTGTCATAATAATATTAATAAAATTATATCATATAAATTTAATATAAATAATTTTATTGATAGATATTATAATAATGATAAAAAATTAAATTTATAAACTATTAATATTAAGATAGATATTAATTAAAAAATATTTACAAAACCCAAATTGATTCAAAATTAAAGTAACTTATATTACTTGATAATAATTTTTAATTTTTAAATTTATACTTCTTTTATAAGCGTAAATACTTTTACTGATTAAAAAAAATTATTTAAATTATATTTCTTGCACTCATAATTTATTTTGTAATAAATAATTCTATAGAATAAATTAATAAATAATTAAAATAAATATTTAAAATTATAATAAATAGAAATAACAATTAGATTTATTAATCATTAAGTAGTATATCGGGGTTTAATGGTTTATGTATTTAGTCATTACAAGGTTTAGAAGTTTACTGATTGAATTGTGTATGCATTTAGTGGTTATATGTTTTATTTAAAAAATAAATAAACAAAAAAATTATTTTTCTTATTTTTTGATATTTTCAAATGTTATAAACTTTGAAAATATGATAATTTTTAAATTTTTTCAAAAGTGAATTCATATTTAGTTATAATAATCATTATATTTATATTTCATATAAATTCAATTTAAATAATTTTATTGGTAGATATTATAATAATGATCAAAAAATAATTTAATAATCTATTATTAATAAGATAAATATCAATTAAATATAATTAAAAAACCATTAAAGATTCAGAAGAAAAGCAATTATATTATTATATAATTTTTTGTTTTTATTTTTTTTTCTTTTATAAAGTTTTCT
>JAREIK010003758.1:0-48900 GCA_029783825.1 Sapria himalayana | reverse complement strand
AAAATAATTTTTATAAATTATATTTTTAACGCATAATTTATGTTATAATTAATACATATATAAAAATAAAAAACTAAACAATCAAAATGAAATTTTTAAATTATAATGAAAACAAATAAAAATGAAATTTATTAATTATTATTTAAGGTATACCCACTTAAAAAATTATCTATATAGAGGTATCGGAATTTTGTAGTTTAGTTATTTAAATGCTCAGGCATTTAGTGGTGTATATGTTTTATTTAAACAATATAAAAACAAAAAAAATATTTTTTTTTATTTTTTCACATTTTAAAATTTTAAAATTTTTTCAAAAGTGAATACAATATTTAGTTATAATAATCATTATATTTATATATCATATGAATTCAATATAAACATTTTTATTGATACATATTCTAATAATGATGAAAAGATAACTTAATAATCTATTATTAATAAGATAGATATCAATTAAAATATAATTACAAAACTTAAAATGATTCATAAGCAACGCAAAATATATTAATATACAATAATTTTTTGTTTTGAATTTTTATTGTTTTAAAAAGTTTATCTATAATATTTTGATGAAAAATAATATATATAAATTATATTTGTGTAACTCATAGATTATTTGTAAATTAATATTTTTATAAAAATAAACAAATAAATAATAAAAATGAATATTTAAAATTATAATTAAAAAATGAGATTTATTATTTATTATTTATTATTTAGGGTATACCGGTCTAATTTAAATTAGATCTGTCTTACTAATAATTTATTTTGTATTTAATATTTGTATAAAAATAAATTGAAAATTAATTAAAATAAAAATTTAAAATTATACTGAATAAAAATTAAAATGATATTTTTGATTTATTATTAAAGTATACTAGTTTAATGGATTAAGTATTTAGAGGTTTTGTCTTTTAGGAGTTTAGTGATTTAGGTTTTTAGGCATTTAGTGGTTTATAGGTTTTATTTAATCAATAAATAACAAAAAAAAAATTTGTAATTTTTTCGCATTTTCATAGGTTATAACCTTTGAAAATATAATAATATCAAAATTTTATGAAATGTGAATACAATATTTAGTTATAATTATATTAGTAATTATATATGATATAAATTAAATATAAATAATTTTATTGATAGAAATTATAATAATGATCAAATTTAAATTAATAAACTAATAATAAAAAGATTGAAATTAATTAAAAAATATTTATAAAACCCAAATTGATTCAGAATAAAGTAAAATATATTTCTGGATAATAATTTTTAATTTTTAAATTTTTACTTCTTTTATAAGCATATATTTTCTTTGTTTAAAAATAAATTAATTAAAATCTATATGTCGCTTTCATAATTTAATTTGTAATAAATATTTCTATAAAAATAAACTAATAAATAATTAAAATGAATATTTAAATTTATAATAAATAGAAATAAAAATTATATTTATTAATTATTAAGTAGTATATAGCGGTTTAATGGTTTATGTAATTAGGCATTATGAGGTTTATGAGTTTACTGATTTAACTGTGTTTGCATTTAGTGCTTTATAGGTTTTATTAAAAAAATAAAATAATAACAAATTTATTTTTATCTTTTATTGATATTTTCAAAGGTTATAACCTTTGAAAAAATAATAATTTTTAAATTTTTCTTAAATGTGAAATCAATATTTAGTTATAATAATCATTATATTTATATATCATATAAATTCGATATAAACAATTTTATTGATAAATATTCTGATAATGATCAAAAAATAAATTAATAATATATTATTAATAATATAGATATCAATTAAAATATAATTACAAAACCTAAAATGATACAAAAGAAAATAAAAATATATTACTATATAATAATTTTTTGTTTTGCATTTCTTTTTCTTTTAAAAAGTTTATCAATAATTTTTTGATGAAAAATAATTTATATAAATTATATTTGTCTAACTCAATTTATTTTGTTATTAATATTTATATATAAATAATCAAATAAATAATTAAAATGAATATTTAAAATTATAATGAAAAAAAATGAGATTTATTATTTATTATTTATTATTTAGTGATACAGGTTTAATTTAAATTAGATTTGTTTCTCTAATAATTTATTTTGTAATTAATATTTTTATAAAATAAATTGATAAATAATTAATATAAAAATTTAAAATTATACTGAATAAAAATTAAAATGAGATTTATGATTTATTATTATTATATACGACTTTAATGATTTAAGTATTTACAGGTTTTGTCATTAGGAGTTTAGTGATTTATGTTTTTAGGCTTTTAGTGGTTTATAGGTTTTATTTATAAAAATAAAATTACATAAAAATTTCTATAATTTTTTATCATTTTCATAGGTTATAACATTTGAAAATATAATAATATTTAAAATTTTTAGAAATTTTAATACAGTATTTTGTTATAATAATATTAATAATTAATATATCATATAAATTCAATATAAACAATTTTATTGATAGATAATATAATTTAAATTAATAAAAAGATTTATATTAATTAAACTATTAATTAAAAAATAAATTAAATATTTACAAGACCCAAATTGATTCAAAATTAAACTAAATATAGTAATGGATAATAATTTTTAATTTTTGAATTTTTACTTCTTTTATAAGCATATATTTTTTTTGATTAAAAATAAATTAATTAAAATATATATGTCGCTCTCATAATTTAATTTGTAATAAATATTTCTATAAAAATAAAGTAATAAATAATTAAAATGAATATTTAAAATTATAATAAATATAAATAAATATTAAATTTATTAATTATTATGTAGTATATAGTGGTTTAATGGTTTATATATTTAGGCATTATGAGGTTTAAAAGTTTTACTGATTTAACTGTGTATGCATTTAGTTGTTTATAAGTTTTATTAAAAAATAAAATAATAAAAAAATTAATTTAATTATTTTTTGATATTTTGAAAGGTTATAACCTTTGAAAATATAATAAATTTTAACTTTTTTTTAAATGTTAATATAATATTTAGTTATAATAATCATTATATTTATATATCATATAAATTCAATATAAACAATTTTATTGATAAATATTCTAATAATGATCAAATAATAAATTAATAATCTATTATTAATAAGATTGATATCAATTAAAATATATTTACAAAACCTAAAATAATTCAGAAGAAAAACAAAATATATTACTGTATAATAATTTTTTGTTTTGAATTTTTCTTTCTTTTATATAGTTTATCAATAATTTTGATGAAAATTAATTTATATAAATTAAATTTGTCTAACTCAATTTATTTTGTAATTAATAATTATGTATAAATAAACAAATAAAAAATTAAAATGAATATTTAAAATTATAATGAAAAAAAATGAGATTTATTATTTATTATTTAGGGTTGCCTATTTAATTTAAATTAGATCTGTCTCACAAATAATTTATTTTGTAATTAATATTTTTATAAAATAAATTGATAAATAATTAATATAAAAATTTCAAATTATACTGAATAAAAATTAAAATGAGATTTATGATTTATTATTATTATATACGACTTTAATGATTTAAGTATTTACAGGTTTTGTCGTTAGGAGTTTAGTGATTTATGTTTTTAGGCTTTTAGTGGTTTATAGGTTTTATTTAAAAAAATAAAATTACATAAAAAATTTCTATAATTTTTTATCATTTTCATAGGTTATAACATTTGAGAATATAATAATATTTAAAATTTTTAGAAATTTTAATACAATATTTTGTTATAATAATATTAATAATTAATATATCATATAAATTCAATATAAACAATTTTATTGATAGATAATATAATAATGATCAAAATTTAAATTAATGAACTATTAATAAAAAGATTTATATTAATTAAAAAATATTTACAATACCCATATTGATTCAAAATTAAACTATATATAGTACTGGATAATAATTTTTAATTTTTAAATTTTTACTTCTTTTATAAGCATATATTTTTTTTTGATTAAAAATAAATTAATTAAAATATATATGTCGCTCTCATAATTTAATTTTAATAAATATTTCTATAAAAATAAAATAATAAATAATTAAAATTAATATTTAAAATTATAATAAATATAAATAAATATTAAATTTATTAATTATTATGTAGTATATAGCAGTTTAATGGTTTATATATTTAGGCATTATGAGGTTTAAAAGTTTTACTGATTTAACTGTGTATGCATTTAGTTGTTTATAGGTTTTATTAAAAAAATAAAATAATATAAAAATTATTTTAATTATTTTTTGATAATTTGAAAGGTTATAACCTTTGAAAATATAATAAATTTTAAATTTTTTTTAAATGTGAATATAATATTTAGTTATAATAATTATTATATTTATATATCATATAAATTCAATATAAATAATTTTATTGATAAATATTCTAATAATGATCAAAAAATAAATTAATAATCTATTATTAATAAGATTGATATCAATTAAAATATATTTACAAAACCTAAAATGATTCAGAAGAACAAAAATTTATTTTGTAAATATTCTTAATTTATTAATAATTTATTTATAAATATTCTTAATTTATTTTGTTATTAATATTAATATAAAAAAAAATAAATAATTAAAATGAATATTTAAAATTATAATGAAAAAAATCAGATTTATTATTTATAATTTATTATTCAGGGTATACCAGTTTAATTTAAATTAGATCTATCTCACTAATAATTTATTTTGTAATTAATATTTCTATAAAAATAAACTGATAAATAATTAAAATAAAAATTTAAAATTATTCTGAATAAAAATTAAAATGAGAATTATGATTTGTTATTAATGTATACCAGTTTAATGGTTTTGACATTTAGGAGTTTAGAGATTTATGTTTTTAGGCATTTAGTATTTTATAGGTTTTATTTAAACATTAAAATAACAAAAAAAATTTGTAATATTTTCTCATTTTCAGAGGTTATAACCTCTGAAAATATAATAAAATTTAAGATTTTCTGAAATGTGAATACAATATTTAGTTATAATAATCTTAATAAATATATATCATATAAATTCAATATATACAATTTTATTAATAGATATTATAATAATGATCAAAAATTAAATTAATAAATAATTAATAATAAGATAAATATTAATTAAAAAATATTTAGAAACCCAAATTGATTCAAAATTAAAGTAAAATATATTACTGAATAATCAATTTTAATTTTTAAATTTTACTTCTTTTATAAGCGTATATATCTTTTTTGATTAAAAATTAATTATTTAAATTATATTTTTCGCACTCATAATTTATTTTTTAATAAATATTTCTATAAAAATAAACTAATAAATAATTAAAATAAATATTTAAAATTATAATAAATAGAAATAAAAATTAGATTTATTAATTATTATGTATTATATAGTGGTTTAATAGTTTTTATATTTCGGTATTATTGGGTTTAAAAGTTTATTGATTTAATTGTGTATGCATTTAGTGGTTTATAGGTTTTATTTAAAAAATAAAATAACAAAAAATTTATTTTTATTATTTTTTGATATTTTCAAAGGTTATAACCTTTAAAAATATAATAATTTTTAATTTTTTTTCAAAATTGAATTCAATATTTAGATATAATAATCATTATATTTATATTTCATATAAATTCAATATAAATAATTTTATTGATAGATATTCTAATAATTATCAAAGAATAAAATAATAATCCATTATTAATAAGATAGATATCAATTAAAATATTATTACAAACCCAAAATGATTCAGAAGCAAAGCAAAATATATTACTATATAATAATTTTTTGTTTTGAAATTTAAATTTCTTTTTAAAAGATTATTTATATTTTTTTGATTAAAATTAATTTATATAAATTATTTTTTGTCTGACTAATAATTTATCTGTAATTAATATTTATATAAAAATAAACAAATAAATATTAAAATGAATATTTACAATTATAATGAAAAAAATGATATTTATTCTTTATTATTTAGGGTACACCGGTTTAATTTAAATTATATATGTCTTACTAATAATTTATTTTGTAATTAATATTTCTAAATAAAAACTGTTAAATAATTTAAATAAAAATTTAAAATTATAATGAATAAAAATTAAAATGAGATTTATGAATTATTATTAATGTATACCAGTTTAATGGTTTAAAAATTTAGAGGTTTTGTCATTTAGAAGTTTAGTGATTTATGTTTTTAGGCATTTAGTGGTTTATAGGTTTTATTTAAACAATGAAATAACAAAAAAATTATTTTTGATATTTTTTCACATTTTCAAAGGTTATAACATTTGAAAAAATATTAATTTTTAAATATTTTCAAATGTAAATATAATATTAAGTTATAAAAATCATAATAATTATAAGTCATTTAAATTCAATATAAATAATTACATTGCTAGATATTATAATAATGATCAAAAAAAATTTAATAAACTATTATTAATAAGATAGATACTATTTATAATATATTTGCAAAATCTAAATTTTTTTCAAAATCAAAGTAAAATATATTACTATATAATAATTTTTTTTAATGTTTTGCATTTTTAGATAAATTTTAATTATATTAATAATTATATATCATATAAATTTAATATTATTATTTTTCTTGATAGATATTATAATAATGATCAAAAATTAAATTTATAAACTATTAATATTTTGATAGATATTCAATAAAAAATATTTACAAAACCCAAATTGATTAAAAATTAAAGTAACTTATATTACTTGATACTAATTTTTAATTTTTAAATTTATACTTCTTTTATAAACGTATATTTATATTATGTAAATAATATATTATTTAAATTATATTTGTCACACTCATAATTTATTTTGAAATAAATATTTCTAAATAAATACACTAATAAATAATTAAAATGAATTTTTAAAAATATATTAAATAGAAATAGAAATTAGATTTATTAATTATTAAGTAGTATTTAGCAGTTTAATGGTTTATGTATTTAGGCATTACAGGGTTTAAGAGTTTACTAATTTAACTTTAAATGCATTTAGTTGGGCTGCTCACGGCACTAGAATATTCTCGACCCGACCCGAAGTCTTGTCCCAAAAGAATCGGGACTTAGAAAATCTTTTGACTTTGACTTTTCCCGTCCAATTCTCTCACGTATTTTTTCTTTTGGGATGGTTCCGGATCTTAAGCAATATCCATCCCGAGAACCGTCCCATCTTTAAAAACCGATACTAGAACCAGGAATATATATATATATGTATGTATGTATGTATGTATATATATATATATAAATATATAACAAAAAGATGCCACCAATTCCACAACTGCCCTTCCAATCCCGACGCACCTATTGATGTTCCTATGAGTTCTAGGCCACCTCACGCTGTTCCAACCGTGTTCAGTTAGGTCCAACCCTTGTCCGTCGCACTTCTGGGTGCCTCCACCATGTCTCAGATGCCACCAGCCTTTTGGTTTGTTTTTTTGACGAGAATTGAGTGATTAATTAGTATTATTATGGGGCTCAGTCAGTTTTGTTGAGTATTGGTTGTGGTGTTGTGGTTGGGCCGAATGAGTTGGCTGAATGTGTTACAGTAAGTTTTGTAGAGCTTGCTTGTTTGAAATATTTATATGTATTTATGCTTAACATATCATATTAATTAATGGCGATGAAGATGGCACAATCCAGTGGTAAACAAAAAATATAATAAATTGAAGATGATCACATCTCAAATGATAAAAGTACTGGTAAATCCAATCATCATCCATTCACGAACCCTCATATTGTTATGGCAGGTTCTTTAATTCCAATTGTAAAAGAAAGTCAAGGTACATCTGAACCTCAAGCTCATAAAAAGTATAACTCTGCTGCTTGGGAAACTTCTAAGAGGTTAGTTGATTCAGAGTGAAATGAAACTAGTCGGGCAACTTGTATATGGTGTAGGAAAGAATACTTAGAAAAAGGTGATCAAGATACTTCGGGTTTATGGAAATACTTGAGAAAGACTTGTAGGAAATTTCCATAGAAAAAAGAATTAATAGAAGCTCACAAAGGTAAAGACAGGTCACAATCTTTGTTGAGTTTCACTAAAGGTACTAGTTCAACGAATAACAAATTAACTTGTTGGAAAATTAATCAACAACTATTTTGGGAGGCTTTGGTGAAAATGATCATAAAAGATGAATTGCCTCAATTTAATGAGTTTAAATTGAGTTTTGTTGAGAGGGATGAGTTTAATGAGTTTTGTGAAGTTAGTGTGCCTCAATTTAAAATTCCATCTATGCACTCTGTGTTGAGGGCTTGTTTTTCTTTGTTCATGAAGGAAAAAAAATAATTTGATAGCATATCATCTCATTGTTGTAGATTTTCATTGACTACCGACACTTGGACTAGCATTCAAAATTTGTATTATATATGTTTGACTGTTCATTCCATTGATTCTCAATGGAATATGCATAAAAGGCTTTTGAACTTTTGTGTAATTAAAATTAATTTTTGAGTTAATCTTAAAAATGCTACTAAGTTTTGCATGAATGAATGGGGTTTGAGAAAGTTGATGTTCATTACTGTTGACAATGCACCAAATAATGATGTTGTAGTTGAACAATTGAAAAAAATGCTTGTGAAGAAAAGTGTTGTACCTAAGAGAGGCAAGCATTGTCATATGAGATGTTGTGCTCATATCCTAAACATAATTGTCAGAGCTGGTATTCCAGTAGTTAAGGGTGCTATTAAAAGAATTATAGGTGTGGTGAAAAATGTGAGGAGCATTCCTAAAAGATTAGATATGTTTAAGTTATGTGTTGAAGAAGCAAACTTGACATATGGATCTTCATTGTAATTAGAATGTCCTACAAGATAATATTCAACTTATTTGATGCTAAAAACTGATATAAAATATCAAAATAATTTGATAAGTTGGAGGATAAAGACAAATGGTTTTTGAATGAGTTTGGTTTAAACGTTCCAACTGAGAGAGACTGAACAAATGACAAAATTTTGGTTCGTTTCTTGAAAACTTTTTATGAGGTAACTTGTAAATTTTCTGGGTCATAATATTCTACCTCTCGTGTTTATTTTCCTGAGATTATTCGTATTTTGAAAAAAAAATTGAGTTTTGTGAAAAATAGTAGAGATACAATGGTGTCTGAAGTGGGTATGAAAATTAGGCATAAATTAAACAAATATTGGGGTTCTCTTCAGTCAACAAATATTATATTTTTTTAACAATAGTGTTGGATCCTAGATATAAGCTCTAATATCTCAAGGTTAACTACACTTAGCATTATGGAGAGGAATTGGCTAAAAATTTGGTGAAAATGGTTATAAATGCTTTAAATGAGATGATGAATGATTATAAAGATTTAAATGAAGATGAATCAAAGAAGATGATTCATCTTCTACTATGTTGAAGAAAAATGATGATTTCTTTGATGGTAATGATACTTATGTTGATGATTTTTTTTGTTGAATTGGAGAAAGAACAAGAAGTTGCAGCTTTGGGAGAGTTGGATAGGTACTTGGCGGACAAACTTGAAAAAAATAGAATTGATTTTGATTTTTTAAACTGGTGGAAGGTAAATGAGGTTAGGTATCCTTCTTTGGCAAATGTAGCAAGTGATGTATTTGCTATCCAAGCATCTACTGTGGCGTACAAATCTACATTTAGCACTGCGGGGGGAACTTTAGATAAATTTAGGAGTTCTTTAACATCTATTATAGCTGAAGTTCTCATATGTCTACAAGATTGGTTGAGAAGCTAAAACAAACCTATTGAAATTGAAGAATTAGTTCAAGTCCTTGATGATAATGAATCAGGTTAGTATACAAATCTTGTAAATTTTAATTTCACTTTTAATTATTTTATTCATTCAATTTAATCAAAATATGGTTCAATTACAATTTTTAGAGGCATCTCAAGATCCAAATATTCTTCCAACTATAGTTGGCCAACTAAATTTGGAATGGGTGTATTAAATTTTATAAGGTAATATTTTGTTTTTATATTACACTTTCATCTTAGAAATTTAGGTATGCATGATTAACACTTTTTCATCTTTGGTTGTCCTTCTACAGTGGAGGAAGAAAAGGGAGGAGTTGTAGAAGAGATAATTAATTGGGTTTGGATTTTTGTTGCTGTTCTGAGACGGACCTTAGAAATGATTATTATCATGGTTGTTATTATTTGTATTTTTTTTGTATATTAAGCTGCCTAATTTTAGCAATTACTTAAGTAGTAATTCATGCTACCAATGTTTGTTTTCATTTTAGCTATTCCTTAATATTTTAAGTAATTGTTTAAAAAATGTAGTATTGCTATTATGGTTAACTTTCACTCGGCTGAACAAAGCCAACTTGTGAAAAAACAAAGAACCAAATTAAGCACACAACTCAGTCCCGTTCTATTTAACATTTCTATCCTTCTCTGCACATCAAAGCTTTTGACAAGATAATGGAACTCGTTTGTAGTATTCAGCCTATTTGGCAAAACAAAATTGGCCCAATTTGAGTTTGAAAGATGCATAACTAAGTAATGATAAATGGTACAACAAAACATTTCGACATGAACTAACTTGGCCGGTTTGAAGAAAATAAATAGAAAAAAATGTCCGAACTCCATTTCGTCCCGGAACCGTTTTCTCCTACCCAAAATCCCCGATCTCCGTACAGTCCCATCTTGATATTTTCAACCTACTGGACGGGTCCGGATCTTAAAAAAAATCTATGAACTGTGGGAAGGGACAGGAGATTTGTAATCCCCATCCCGTCCCGTCCCATAAGCACCCCTAGCATTTAGAGGTTTATAGGTTTTATTTAAAAAATAAAATAACAAAAAATTTAATATAACCTTTGAAACTATAATAATTTATAATTTTTTTTGAAAAGTGAATATAATATGAAGTTATAATAATCATAATAATTATATATCATATAAATTCAATATAAACTATTTTTTTAATATATATTATAATAATGATCATAAAAAAGTAATAAATAATTATTAATAAGATAAATATTGTTTAAATATATATTTTCAAAACCTAAAATGTTTTAAAATCAAAGTGAAATATTTTACGAAATATTATTTTTAAATTTTTAAATTATTGTAAGCATTTATAAGCATATATATTTTTTGATAAAAAATAAAATATTTAAATTATATTTGTCTCACTAATAATTTATTTTTAATTTATATTTCTATAAAATTAAACTAATAAATAATTAAAAAATATATATATAATTATAATGAATACTAATAAAAATGAGATTTATTATTTATTATTTAGGGTATAACTATTTAATTGTTTAAATTTTTTGTGGTTTTGGGGTTAATGAGTTTATTGATTTATATGTTTACACATTTAGGTGTTTATAGGTTTTATTATATCAATGAAATAAAAAAATTTATTTTTATGAATTTTCGAGATTTTCAAAGGTTATAACCTTTAAAAATATAAAAATTTGTTAATAGTTATAAAATATGAATACAATACTTATTTATAATAATCTTAAAAATTATATTTGTTGTATATTCAAAATAAAAAAATTTATTAATATATATTATTAAAATGATCAAAAAATAAAATAATAAACTATTATTAATAAGATAGATATTAATTAAAATATATTTTCAGAAAACTAAATAATTCAAAATCAAAGTAAATTATTTTTACTAAACAAAACTTTAAATTTTGAAATTTTGTTTATTTTTATAAGCTTGTTTTTTTTTCATAAATAATAGTTTATTTAAATTATATATGTCTCGCTCATTATTTATTTTGTAATTAATATTTCTATAAAAATAAACTAAAAAATAATTAAAATGAATATTTAAAATTATAATGAATACAAATAAAAATGAGATTTATTATTTATTATTTAGGTTATATAGGTTTAATGGTTTAAGTATTTAGGGGGTTTTGGGGTTTAGGAGTCTAGAGATTTAAATGTTTAGGCATTTAGTGGTTTATAAGTTTAATTTAAATAATAAAATAATAAAAAAAATATTTTTGTGATTTTTTATCATTTTTGAAGGTTATAACCTTTGAAAATATAATAATTTTTAAATTTTTTTCAAATGTAAATATAATATTTAGTTATAATAATCTTAATAATTATAAGACATTTAAATTCAATATAAGTAATTTTATTATTAGATATTATAAAATTGATCAAATAATAAATTAATAAACTATTCATAATAAGATTGATAGCAATTAAAATATAATTGCAAAACCTATATATAATGATTCAAAATCAAAGTAAAATATATTACTAAATAATAATTTTTTGTTTTTAAATATTTACTTCTTTTTATATGCTTATTTTTTTTGATTAAAAATAAATTATTAAAATCTTAGTTGTCTCACTCATTATTTATTTTGTAATTGATATTTCTATAAAAAATAAACTAATAAATAATTAAAAAGAATATTTAAAATTATAATGAATACAAATTAAAATGAGATTTATGATTTATTATATGTGGTATACTGGTTTAATGGATTGATTATTTTGGAGATTTGTCATTTAAGAGTTTATCAATTTATGTTTTTAGGAATTTAGAGGTTCATAGTTTTTATTTATATAAAAAAAATAAAAAAAAAATTTTTAGATTTTTTTTGATTTTCAAATGTTATAACCTTTGAACATAAAATAATTTTTAAAATTTTTTGAAATGTGAATACTATATATACTTAAATTAATATTAATAATTATATATCATATAAATTCAATATAAACAATTTTAATGATAGATATTATAATAATGATCAGAAATTAAATTAATAAACAATTATTAATAATATAAATAATAATTAAAATATATTTACCTAACACAATGATTCAAAATCAAAACAAAATATATTACAAAATAATAATATTTAGATGAAAAATATATTACTATATAAAAATGATTCAGAAGAAAGCAAAATATATTACTCTATAATAATTTGTTGTTTTGAAATTTTTTTTTCTTTTAAAATAAATTATTTTTCATTTTAATGAAAAATAATTTATATAAATTATATTTGTCTAAATCATAATTTATTTGTAATTAATATTTATATAAAAATAAACAAATAAATAATTAAAATGAATATTTAAAATTATAATGAAAAAAACAATATTGAGATTTATTATTTATTATTTATTATATAGGGTTACTGGTTTAAAAGTATTATTATTTATTATTTAGTGTTTTAGAGATTTAGGAGTTATTGATTTAAGGGTTTAGGCATTTAGTGGTTTATAGGTTTTATTTAAACAATGATAATATCAAAAAAAATATTTTTTTTTATTTTTTCACATTTTCAAATGTTATAACCTTTGAAAATATAATAATTGTAAAATTTTTTTCAAAAGTGAATTCAATATTTAGTTATAATAATCATCATATTTAAATATCATATAAATTCAATATAAATAATTTTATTGATAAATATTCTAATAATGATAAAAAAATAAATTAATAATCTATTATTAATAAGATAAATATCAATTAAAATATAATTACAAACTCAAAAATGATTTAGAAGCAAAGCAAATTATATTATGATATAATAATTTTTTGTTTTTAATTTTTTTCTTTTAATAAGTTTATATATATTTTTTTGATGAGAAATAATTTATATAAATTATGATTGTCTAACTCTTAATTTATTTTGTAATTAATATTTATATAAGTTTATCATAGTAAAATTTATTACTAAATAATAATTTTTTTTATATTTTGCATCATTTTATAAGCTTATATGTTTTTTTGATGAAAAATATATTATTTAAATTATATTTGTATCACTCATAATTTATTTTGTAATTAATATTTCTATAAATTATATAAATTATACTCAAGGTTTACGAGTTTAAAGGTTTAAGTATTTTTAGGGTTCGGGATTTAGGAATTTAGATATTTATGTAATTAGGCTTTTAATGTTTTATATTTTTTATTTAAATAATGATATAACAAAAAATTTATTTTTTTTATTTTTTCTCATTTTTGAAGGTTATAAATTTTGAAAATATAACAATTTTTAACTTTTTTTTAATTGTGAATACTATATTTAGTTATGATAATCTTAATAATTATATATCATGTAAATTCAATATAAACAATTATATTGAAATATATTACATTAATGATCAAAAAATAAATAATTAAACTATTATTAATAAGATAGATATTATTTTAATTATATTTGCAAAATGTAAATTTATTCAAAATCAAAGTAAAATATATTACAAAATAATACTTTCGTTGATGTTTTGCTTCTTTTTCTAAGTTTATATTTTTTGTTATTAAAAGTAAATTATTTGAATTATATTTGTTTTCATCATAATTAATTTTTAATTTATAATTCTATAAAAATAAACTAATAATTAAAATGAATATTTAAAATTATAATGAATACAAATAAAATAGAGATTTATTATTTATTATCCAGGATATACTAGTTTAATGGTTTAAGTATTTAGGTGTTTTGGGATTTAGTGATTTAAGTGTTTAGGCCTCAAGTGATTTATAGTTTTTATTTAAAGAATGAAAAAAAAAATTAGTTTTTTGATTTTTTTTTAATATTTGAAGGTTATATAACCTTTGAAATTATAATAATTTTTAATTTTCTTTAAATGTGAATATAATTTTAGTAATAATAATCTTAATAATTATATATAATGTAAACTCAATATAAATAATTTTATTAATCGATATTATAATAATGATCAATAAAAAATTAATAAACTATTATTAATAAGAATGATATAAATTAAAATATAATTGCAAAATCTAAAATGATTCAAAATAAAAATAAAATATATTACAAAATAATAAATTTTTGTTTTTAAAATTTTGCCTCTCTTTATAACGATGTATATTTTTTTTGATGAAAAATAAATTATTTAAATTAGATCTGTCTCACTAATAATTTATTTTGTAATTAATATTTCTATAAAAATAAACTGATAAATAATTAAAATAAAAATTAAAAATTATACTGACTAAAAATTAATATGAGATTTATTATTTATTATTAATATACACCAGTTTAATGGTTTAAGTATTAAAAAGTTTTGTCATTTAGGAGTTTAGCAATATAAGTTTTTAGGCTTTTAGTGGTTTATAGGTTTTATTTAAAAAGATAAAATAACAAAAAAAAATTCTATAATTTTTTATCATTTTGATAGTTTATAACATTTGAAAATATAATAATATTTAAAATTTTTTGAAATTTTAATACAATATTTAGTTATAATAATATTAATAATTATATATCATATAAATTCAATATAAACAATTTTATTAATAGATAATATAATAATGATCAAAATTTAAATTAATAAACTATTAATAAAAAGATTGATATTAATTAAAAAATATTTACAAAACCCAAATTGATTCAAAATTAATGTAAAATATATTACTGGATAATAATTTTTAATTTTTAAATTTTTACTTGTTTTATAAGCATATATTTTTTTTGATTAAAAATAAATAAATTAAAATATATATGTCCCTCTCATAATTTAATTTGTAATAAATATTTATAAAAAAATAAATTAATAAATAATTAAAATGAATATTTAAAATTATAATATATAGAAATAAAAATTAGATTTATTTATTATTAAGTAGTATATAACGATTTAATGGTTTATGTATTTAGGCATTATGAGGTTTAGAAGTTTACTAATTTAACTATGTAAGCATTTAGTTGTTTATAGGTTTTATTAAAAAAATAAAATAAAAAAAATCATTTTTATTATTTTTTGATATCTTCAAAGGTTATAACCTTTGAAGATGTAATAATTTTTAATTTTTTTAAAATGCGAATACAATATTTAGTTATAATAATCATTATATTTATATATCATATAAATTAAATATAAATAATTTTATTGATAAATATTCTAATAAAGATCAATAAATAAATTAATAATCTATTATTAATAAGATAGATATCAATTAAAATATAATTACAAAACCTTAAATGATTCAGAAAAAAAGCAAAATATATTACTATATAATAATTTTTTGTTTTGAAAATTTTTTTTCTTTTAAAAAGTTTATCAATAATTTTTTGATTAAAAATATTTTATATAAATAATATTTGTCTAACTCAATTTATTTTGTAATTAATATTTATATATAAAGAAAACAAATAAATATTTAAAATGAATATTTAAAATTATAATGAAAAAAAAGAGATACCGGTTTAATTTATTTTAGATAAGTCTCACAAATAATTTATTTTTTTATTTATATTTCTATAAAATAAATTGATAAATAATTAAAATAAAAATTTAAAATTATACTTAATAAAAATTAAAATGAGATTTATGATTTATTATTAATGTATACCATTTTAATAATTTAAGTATTTAGACGTTTTGTCATTAAAAATTTAGTGATTTATGTTTTTAGGCTTTTAGTGGTTTATAGGTTTTATTTAAAAAAATAAAATAATAAAAAAATTTCTTATAATTTTTTATCATTTTCATAGGTTATACCATTTGAAAAATAATAATATTTAAAATTTTTTGAAATTTTAATATAATATTTTGTTATAATAATATTAATAATTATATATCATATAAATTTAATATAAATAATTTTATTGATAGATATTATAATAATGATCAGAAATTAAATTTATAAACTATTAATATTAATATAGATATTAATTAAAAAATATTTACAAAACCCAAATTGATTCTAAATTAAAGTATCTTATATTACTTGATAATAATTTTTAATTTTTAAATTTATACTTCTTTTATAAGCGTATATTTTTATTAGATAAATAATATATTATTTAAATTATATTTGTCCCACTCATAATTTATTTTGTAATAAATATTTTTAAATAAATACACTAATAAATAATTAAAATAAATATTTAAAAATATAATAAATATCAATAAAAAATAGATTTATTAATTATTAAGTTGTATTTAGTGGTTTAATTATTTATGTATTTAGGCATTATGGCGTTTAGGTGTTTACTGATTTAACTTTATATGTATTTAGTAGGGCTGCTCATGGGACTCGAGATTCGGTACCCAACACGAAGTCTTGTCCCGAAGGAATCGGGACTGAGAAAAATCCATTGACTTTGTCTTTTCCCATCCCATTCTGTCACATATTTTTTCTTTTGGGATGGTTCCAGATCTTAAGCAATATCCATCCCCAGAACCATCTCGTCCTAAAAACCGATACTAGAACCAGGAATATATATATATATATATATAACATGAAGATGCCACCAATTCCGCTACTACCATTCTAATTCCGAAGCACCTATTGCTGTTCCGACGAGTTCCAGGCCACCTCATGCCATTCCAGCCATGTTTAGTTAGGTCCAGCTCTTGTTCGTCACAATTCTGGTTCCCTCCACCGTGTCCCAGATGCCACCAGCCTTTTGGTTTGTTTTTTTGACAAGTATTGAGTGATTAATTATTATTATTATTATGTGTCTCGGTCAGTTTTGTTGAGTATTGGTTGTGGTGTTGTGGTTGTGCCGAATGAGTGGGCTGAATGTGATACAGTCAGTTTTCTAGAGCTTGCTTGTTTGAAATATTTATATGTATATATGCTTAACATATCATATTAATTAATGGCAATGTAGATGGCACAATCCAGCGGTAAATGAAAAATTTAATAAATTGAAGATGATCACATCTCAAATGATCTAAGTACTAGTAAATCCAATCATCATCCTTTCACGAACCTTCCTATTGTTATGACAGGTTCTTCAATTCCAATTGTAAGAGAAAGTCAAGGCACATCTGAACCTCAAGCTCATAAAAAGTATAAGTTTGTTGTTTGGAAAACTTATGAGATATTAGTTGATTCATAGGGAAATGAAACTGGTATGGCAGCTTGTATATGGTGTAGGAAAGAATATTTGGCAAAAAGTGATCAAGGTACTTCGGGGTTATGGAAATACTTGAGAGTGACTTGTAGGAAATTTCCACCCAAAAAAGAATTAATACAAGCTCACAAAGGTAAAGACAAATCACAATCATTGTTGACTTTCACTTTAGGTACTAGTTCAGAGAATAACAAATTAACTTGTTGGCAATTTGATCAAAAACTAGTTAGGGAGGCTTTGGTGAAAATGATCATAAAAGATGAATTGCCTTTTTGTTTTGTTGAGAGGAATCTGTTTAAGGAGTTTTGTGAAGTTAGTGTGCCTCAATTTAAAATTCCATCTAGATACTCTATATTGTGGGATTGTTTTTCTTTGTTTGTGAAGGAAAATAAGAAATTATTTTATAGCATATCATCTCATTGTTGTAGAGTTTCATTGACTACCGACATTTGGACTAGAATTTAAATTTGTCTTATATATGTTTGACTTTTCATTTCATTGATTCTCAATGGAATATGCATAAAATGCTTTTGAGCTTTTGTGTAATTAAAAGTCATTCTGGAGTTAATATTAGAAATTCTATTGAGTTTTGAATGAATGAAAGCGGTTTGAGAAAGTTGATGTGCATTACTATTGACAATGCATCAAATAATGATGTTGCAGTTGAACAAATGAAAAAAAAGCTTGTAAAGAAAAGTGTTGTACCTTTGAGAGGCGAGCATTTTCATATGAGATGTTGTGCTCATATCCTAAACTTAATTGTCAAAGATGGCATTGTTGTAGTTGAGGGTGCAATTCAAAAAAATAGAGGTGTGGTGAAAAATGCGAGGAGCAGTCCTTAAAGATTAGATATGTTTAAGTTATGTGTTGAAGAATCAAACTTGACATATGGATCTTCATTGAAATTAGATTGTCCTACAAGATGGAATTCAACTTATTTGATGCAACAAACTAATTTAAAATATCAAAAAGAATTTGATAAGTTGGAGGACAAAGACAAAAGGATTTTGAAAAAGTTTGGTTCAAACGTTCCAATTGAGAGAGACTGAACAAATGCCAAAATTTTGGCTCGTTTCTTGAAAACATTTTATGAGGTAACTTGTAAATTTTATGGCTCATAATATTCTACCTCTAGTGTTTATTTTCCCGAGATTATTCGAATTTTGAAAAAAATTGAGCTTTTTGAAAATAGTAGAGATACAATGGTGTCTGAAATTGGTATGAAAATTAGGCATAAATTCAACAAATAATGGGGTTCTTTTCAGTCAACAAATATTATGCTTTTTGTAGTAGTAGTGTTGGATCCTAGATATAAGCTCAATATCTCAAGGTTAAGTACACTTATCATTATGGAGAGGAATTTGCTAAAAATTTGGTGAAAAAGGTTATAAATGCTATAAATGAGTTGATGGATGATTATATAAATTTAAATGAAGATAAATCAAAATAAGATTTATCTTCTACTGTGTTGAAGAAAAATGATGATTTCTTTGATGGTAGTGATACTTATGTTGATAATTTTTTTTGTTGAATTGGAGAAAGAACAAGAAGTTGCAGCTTTGGAAGAGTTGGATAGGTACTTGGAGGACAAACTTGAAAAAAATAGTATTGATTTTGATCTTCTAAACTGGTGGAAGGTAAATGAGGTTAGGTATCCTTCTTTGGAAAATGTAGCAAGGGATGTATTTGCTATCGAAGCATCTACTGTGGCCTATGAATCTACATTTATCACTAGGGGTAAAAATTTAGATAAATTTATGAGTTCTTTAACACCTATTATAGCTGAAGTTCTCATATGTCTACAAGATTGGTTGAGAAGCTCAAACAAACCTATTGAAATTGAAAAATTAGTTCAAGTCCTTGATGATAATAAATCAGGTTAGTATACAAATCTTGTAAATTTTAATTTCACTTTTAATTATTTTATTCATTCAATTTAATCAAAATATGGTTCAATTACAATTTTCAGAGGGGTCTCAAGATCCAAATATTTTTGCAACTATAGTTGCCCAACTAAATTTAGAATGGGTGTATTAAATTTTATAAGGTAATATTTTGTTTTTTTATTACTCTTTCATCTTTGAAATTTATGTCTGCATGATTAACACATTTTCATCTTTGGTTGTCCTTCTATAGTCGAGGAAGAAAAGGGAGGAGTTGTAGAAGAGATAATTAATAGGGTTTGGATTTTCGTTGCTGTCCTCGGATGGACCTTTGAAATGATTATTATCATGGTTGTTATTAGTTGTATTTTTTTGTTATATTAAGCTCCCTAATTTTAGGAATTACTTAAGTAGTAATTGATGCTACCAATGTTTGTGGTAATATTTAGCTATTCCTTAATTTTAAGTAATTGTTTAAAAAATGTACTATTGCTATTATGGTTAACTCTCACTCGGTTGAACAAAACCAACTTGTGAAAAAACAAAGAACCAAATTAAGCACACAACTCGGTCCCTTTCTATTTAACATTTCTATTCTTTTCTGCACATCAAATCTTTTGACAAGGTAATTGAACTCGTTCGCGGTATTCAGCCAATTTGACAAAACAAAATTGGCCCAATTTGTGTTTGAAAGATTCATAACTAAGGAATGATAAATGGCACAACAAAAGGTTTCGACATGAACTAACTTGCCTGGTTTGAAGAAAATAAATTGAAAAAAATGTTCGAACTCCGTTTTGTCCCAAAACCATTTTAACCTACCCAAAATCTTCGATCTGCGTCCAGTCCCGTCCAGTCTCGATATTTTCAACCTATGGGACGGGCCTGGATCTTCAAAAAAAAATCTCCGAACTGTGGGAAGGGACAGGAGATTTTTAATCCACATCCAGTCCCGTCCCATGAGCACCCCTAGCATCGAGTGGTTTATATTTTTTATTTAAAAAATAAAATAACAAAAAATTTATTTTTATTATTTTTTGATATTTTCAAAGGTTATAACCTTTGAAAATTTAATAATTTTTAAATTTTTTTCAAATGTGAATACAATATTTAGTTACTCTAATCAGTATATTTATATATTATAAAAATTTAATATAAACAATTTTATTGATAAATATTCTAATAATAATCAAAAAATAAATTAATAATCCATTAATCATAAGATAGATATTAATTAAAATATAATTACAAAACTTAAAATGATTCAGAAGCAAAGAAAAATATATTAATATTTAATAATTTTTTGTTTTAAAATTTTTTTTAATAAGTTTATCTATATTTTTTTGATGAAAAGTAATTTATATAAATTATATTTGTCTAACTCATAATTTATTTTTTAATTAATATTTATATATAAATAAACAAATAAATAATTAAAATGAATATTTAAAATTATAATCAAAAAATGAGATTTATTATTTATTATTTAGGGATATAGGAATAATTTATATTAGATCCATCTCACTAATAATTTATTTTGTAATTAATATTTCTATAAAAATAAACTGATAAATAATTAAAATATAAATTTAAAATTATACTGAATAAAAATTAAAATAAGATTAAAGATTTATTATTAATGTATACCAGTTTAATAGTTTTAAGTAATTAGAGGTTTTGTTGTTAGAAATTTAGCAATTTATGTTTTTATGCTTTTAGTGGTTTATAGGTTTTATATAAAAAAATAAAATAACAAAAAAAGTTTCTATAATTTGTTATCATTTTCATAGGTTATAACCTTTGAAAATATAATAATATTTACAATTTTTTAAAATGTAAATACAATATTTAGTTTTAATAATATTAATAATTATATATCATATAAATTTAATATAAACAAATTTAAAGATAGATAATATAATAATGATAAAAAATTAAATTAATAAACTATTAATAAAAAGATAGATATTAATTAAAAAATATTTACAAAACCCAAATTGATTCAAAATTAAAGTAAAATATATTAGTTTATAATAATTTTTTAAATTTTAATAATACTTCTTTTATACTTCTTTTAAAAGCGTATATATATTTTTTGATTAAAAATAAATTATTTAAATTATGTGTGTCGCACTCATAATTTATTTTGTAATAAATATTTTTATAAAAATAACTAAAAAATAATTAAAATGAATATTTAAAATAATAATAAATTGAAATAAAAATTCAATTTATTAATTATTTAGTATATAGCGGTTTAATGATTTATGTATTTAGGCATTACGGGGTTTAAAAGTTTACTGATATAACTGTTTATGCATTTAGTGGTTTATAGGTTTTATTTAAAAAATAAAATAACATAAAATTTATTTTTATTATTTTTTTATATTTCCAAAGGTTATAACCTTGAAAATATAATAATTTTTAAATTTATTTCAAAAGTGAATTCAATATTTAGTTATAATAATCATTTTATTTATATATAATATAAATTCAATATAAACAATTTTATTGATAAATATTCTAATAATGATCACAAATTAAATTTATAAAGAATTATTAATAAGATAGATATCAATTAAAATATAATTACAAAATCAAAAATGATTCAGAAGGAGAGCAAAATATATTACTATATAATAAATTTTAGTTTTTAAATTTTGTATTCTTTTTATAAGTTTATCTATATTTTTCGATGAAAAATAATTTATATAAATTATATTTGTCTAACTCATAATTTATTTTCTAATTAATACTTATATAAAAATAAACAAATAAATAATTAAAATGAATATTTAAAATTATAATGAAAAAAATAATATTGAGATTTCTTATTTATTATTTAGGGTTACAGGTTTAAAAGTATTATTATTTATTATTTAGGGTTTTAGAGATTTAGAAGTTATTGAATTAAGTGTTTAGGCATTTAGTGGTTTATAGGTTTTATTTTAACAATGAAATAACAAATAAATTATTTTAGATATTTTTACAAATTTTCAAAGGTTATAACCTTTGAAAATATAATAATTTTAAAATTTTTTAAAATGTGAATACAATATTTAGTAATAATTATTATTATAACAACATATAAAATAAACTAAATATAAACAATTTTATTTATAGATACTATATCAATTATCAAAAAATAAATTAATAAACTATTATTATATTATAGATATAAATTAAAATTTAATTATAAAAACTAAATTGATTAAAAATCTAAGTAAATTTATTACTAAATAATAATTTTTGTTTTTAAGTTTTTGCCTGATTTTATAAGATTATATATTTTTTTGATAAAAAATAAATTATTTATATCATATTTGTATCACTCATAATTTATTTTGTAAATAATATTTCAATAAATTATTTAAATTATATTTAAGGTGTACGAGTTTAAAGGTTTATGTATTTAGGGGCTTCGGGGTTTAAGAGTTTAGAGATTTATGTGTTTAGGTATTTAATGGTTTATAAGTTTTATTTAAACAATGATATAACAAAAAATTTATTTTTTGTTATTTTTTCTAATTTTTTAAGGTTATAACCTTTAAAAATATAGCAATTTTTAAATTTTTTTTAAATGTGAATACTATATTTAGTTTTGATAATATTAATAATTATATATCATATAAATTCAATATAAACAATTATATTGATAGATATTATATTAATGATAAAAAAAAATTAATAAACTATTATAAATAAGATAGATATTATTTAAAATATATTTGCAAAACCTAAATTTATTCAAAATCAAAGTAAAATAAATTACTAAATAATAATGTTTTTGATGTATTGCTTCTTTTTATATGTTTATATTTTTTGTTCTTAAAAGTATATTATTTAAATTATATTTGTCTTACTCATAATATTTTTTGTAATAAATATTTCTATAAAAAAAACTAATAAATAATTAAATGAATATTTAAAATTATAATAAATAGAAATAAAAATTAGATTTATTAATTATTATGTACTATATAGTGGTTTACTTGTTTATGTATTTAGGTATTCTGGGGTTTAAAAGTATACTGATTTAATTGTGTATGCATTTAGTAGTTTAAAGGTTTATTTAAAAAATAAAATAAAATAAAAATATTTTTATTTATTTTTTGATATTTTCAAAGGTTATAACCTTTGAAAATATAATAATTTTTAAATTTTTATTAAAAGCGAATTCAATATTTAGTTATAATAATTATTATATTTATATAACATATAAATTCAATATAAACAATTTTAGTGATTAATATTCTAATAATGATCAAAAAATAAATTAATAATATATTATTAATAAGATAGATATCAATTAAAATATAATTACAAAACATTAAATGATTCATAAGCAAACCAAAATATATTACTATATAATAATTTTTTGTTTTGTAATTTTTTTTATTTTAAAAAGTTTATCTAGATTTTTTTGATTAAAAATAATTTACATAAATTATATTTGTCAAACTGATAATTTATTTTTTAATTAATATTTATATAAAAATAATATATTAAATAATTAAAATGAATATTTAAAATTACAATGAAAAAAAATGAGATTTATTATTTATTATTTAGGTTATACCAGTCTAATTTAAATTATATCTTTCTCACTAATAATTTTTTTGTAATTAATATTTCTATAAAAATAAACTGATAAATAATTAAAATAAAAATTTAAAATTATACTGAATAAAAATTAAAATGAGATTTATAATTTATTATTAATGTATACCAATTAAATAGTTTAAGTATTTAGAGGTTTTGTCATATAGGTGTTTAGTGATTCATTTTTTAGGCATTTAGTGGTTAATAGGTTTTATTTAAACAACAAAATAACAAAAAAAAATTTTAATTTTTTGTCATTTTCATAGGTTATAACCATTCAAAATATAATAATATTTAAAATTTTTTGAAATGTGAATACAATATTTAGTTATAATAATATTAATAATTATATATCATATAAATTCAATATAAACAATTTTATAAATAAATATTATAATAATGATCAAAAATTAAATTAATAAACTATTAATAATAAGATAGATTTTAATTAAAAAATATTTACAAAACCCAAATTGATTCAAAATTAAAGTAAAAAAATATTATTGGATAATAATTTTTAATTTTTAAACTTTAACTTCTTTTATAAGCGTATATATTTTTTTATTAAAAATAAATTATTTAAATTATATTTGTCGCACTCACAATTTATTTTGTAATAAAAATTTATATATAAATAAACTAATAAATAATTAAAATGAATATTTAAAATTATAATAAATTGAAATAAAAATTAGATTTCTTAATTATTAAGTAGTCTATAGCAGTTTAATGGTTTATGTATTTAGGCATTACGTGCTTTAGAAGAATACTAATTTAATTGTGAATTCATTTAGTGGTTTATAGGTTTTATTTAAAAATTAAAATAACAAAATATTTATTTTTATTATTTTTTTATATATTCAAAGGTTATAACCTTTGAAAATATAATAATTATTAAATTTTTTTCAAATGTGAATTCAATATTTAGTTATAATAATCATTATATTTATATATCATATAAATTCAATATAAACAATATTATTGATAAATATTCTAATACTGATCAAAAAATAAATTAATAATCTATTATTAATTAGATAGATATCAATTAAAATATAATTACAAAACCTATAATGATTCCTAAGACAAGCAAATTATATTACTATATAATAATTTTTTATTTTTTATTTTTTTTTCTTTAAATAAGTTTATCTATATTTTTTTGATGAAAAATAATATATATAAATTATATTTGTCTACCTCATTATTTATTTATAATTAATATTTATATAAAAATAAACAAATAAATAATAAAATGAATATTTAAAATTATAATAAAAAAAATTAGATTTATTCTTTATTATTTAGGGTATACTGATTTAATTTAAATTATATATGTCTCACTAATAATTTATTTTGTAATTAATATTTCAATAAAAATAAACTGATAAATAATTAATATAAAAATATAAAATTATACTGATTAAAAATTAAAATGAGATTTATGAATTATTATTAATGTATAACAGTTTAATATTTTAAGTATTTAAATGTTTTGTTGTTTCGGACTTTAGCAATTTATCTTTTTAGGCATTTAGTAGTTTATTGGTTTTGATTAAACAATGAAATAACAAAATAATTATTTTTGATATTTTATCATATTTTCAAATATTATAAACTTTGACAATATAATAATTTTAAATTTTTTTTAAAATGTGAATACAATATTTAGTAATAATTATCATTATAATTATTATAATATAAACTAAATATAAACAATTTTATTGATAGATATGATATCAATTATCAAAAAATAAATTAATATGTTATTTTTATTATGATGGATATAAATTAAAATATAATTGCAAAACCTGAAATTATTCTAAATCCAAGTAAAATTTATTACTAAAAAAATTTTGTTTTTTAGTTTTTGCTTCTTTTTATAAACTTATATTTTTTTTTGATGAAAAATAAATTATTTAAATTATATTTGAATCACTCATAGTTTATTTTGTAATCAAAATTCTAATAAATTATTTAAATTATATTTAAGGTTTACGAGTTTTAATGTTTAAGTATTTAAGGGCTTTTGTGTTTAGGAGTTTAGATGTTTAAGTGTTTAGGCATTTAGTGGTTTATAAGTTTTATTTAAACAATGATATAGCAAAAAATTTATTTTTATTATTTTTTCTAATTTTTGAAGATTATATTCTTTGAAAATATAATAATTTTTAAATTTTTTCAAATGTAAATATAATATTTATTTATAATAATCTTCATTATTATAATTCATTTAAATTCAATATAAATAATTATATTGATAGATATTATAATTATGATCAAGAAATAAATTAATAAACTATTATCAATAAAATAGTTATTATTTAAAAAGTATTTGCAAAATCTAAATTTATTGAAATCCAAGTAAAATATATTTCTAAATAATAATTTTTTTTAATGTTTTTCTTTTTTTATAAGTTTATATTTTTGTTATTAAAAATAAATTATTTAAATTATATTTGTCTTAATCATAATTTATTTTTAATTTATAATTCTATAATAATAAACTACTAAATAATTAAAATGAATATTTAAAATTAATATGAATACAAATAAAATTTAGATTTATTATTTATTATTCAAGATATACCAGTTTAATGGTTTAAGTATTTAGGTGTTTTGTTGTTTAGGAGTTTAGTGATTTAATTGTTTAGACCTTCAGTGATTTATAGTTTTTATTTTAAGAATGAAAAAACAAAAAATATAATTTTTTGATTTTCTTTTAATTTTTGAAGGTTATAACATTTGAAAATATAATAATTTTAATTTTATATAATGTAAACTCAATATAAATAATTTTATTCGTAGATATTATAATAATGATCAATAAATAAATTAATAAATTTGTATTTATAAGAATGATATAAATTAAAATATAATTGTATAATCTAAAATGATTCAAAATCAAAATAAGATATATTATTAAATAATAATTTTTTATTTTTGAAATTCTGCCTCTTTTTATAAGCATTTTTTTTGATAAAAAATAAATTATTTAAATTATATATGTCGCACTAATAATTTATTTTGTAATTAATATTTTTATAAAAATAAACTGATAAATAATTAAAATGAATATTGAAAATTATAATGAATGCTAATAAAACTCAGATTTATGATTTCTTATTTAGACTATACTAATTTAATGTATTAACTATTTATGGGCTTCGGGGTTTATGAGTTTAGTCATTTTAGTATTTAGTCATTTAGTGGTTTATAGGTTTTATATAAAAAATAAAATAACAAAAAATTTATTTTGGTTATTTTTTTTTAATTTTTGAAGGTTATAACCTTTGAAAATATAATAATTTTTAAATTTTTTTTATGAAAAGTGAATACAATATGAAGTTATAATAATCATAATAATTATATATAATATAAATTCAATATAAACTATTTTATTGATATTTATTATAATAATGATCATAAAAAAGTAATAACCAATTATTAATAAGATAAATATTGTTTAAAATATATTTGCAAAACCCAAAATGACTCAAAATCAAAGTGAAATATTATACTAAATATTAATTTTAAATTTTTAAATTTTTGTATCCATTTATAAGCCTAAATATTTTTTGATTAAAAATAAATTATTTAAATTATATTTGTCTCACTAATAATTTATTTTTAAATTTATATTTCAATAAAATTAAACTAATAAATAATTAAAATGTATATTTAAAATTATAATGAATACTAAAAAAATGAGATTTATTATTTATTATTTAGGGTATAACTATTTAATTGTTTAAGTTTTTTGTGGTTTTAGGGTTAAGGAGTTTATTGATTTATATGTTTACACATTTTCCTGTTTATAGGTTTTATTTAATCAATAGAATAACAAAAAATTTATTTTTATGAATTTTCGTGATTTTTAATGGTTATAACCTTTATAAATATAATAATTTTTTAATAGTTCTAAAATATGAATACAATACTTAATTATAATAATCTTAATAATTATATTTGTTGTTGATTCAATATAAAAAATGTATTAATATATATTATAATAATGCTCAAAAAATAAATTAATAAACTATTATTAATAAGATAGATATTAATTAAAATATATTTGCAGAACCCAAAATAATTCAAAATCAAAGTAAATTATATTACTAAATAAAATTTTAAATTTTTGAAATTTTGTTTATTTTTATAAGCTTATTTTTTTTCATAAAAAATAATTTAATTAAATTATATCTGTCTCTCTCATTATTTATTTTGTAATTAATATTTCTATAAAAATAAACTAAAAAATATTTAAAAAGAATATTTAAAATTATAATGAATACAAATAAAAATGAGATTTATTATTTATTATTTAGGTTATATAGGTTTAATTGTTTAAGTATTTAGGGGGTTTTGGGCTTTAGGAGTCTAGAGATCTAAATATTTAGTCATTTAGTGGTTTATAAGTTTTATTTAAATAATAAAATAATAAAAAATTATTTTTGTGATTTTTTATCATTTTTGAAGGTAATAACCTTAGAAAATATAATAATTTTTAAATTTTTTTCAAATGTAAATATAATATTTATTTATAATAACGTAATAATTATAAGACATTTAAATTCAATATAAGTAATTTTATTGTTCGATATTATAAAAATGATCAAATAAAAAATTACTAAACTATTATTAATAAGATTGATCGTAATAAAAATATAATTGCAAAACCTATATATAATGATTCAAAATCAAAGTAAAATATATTACTAAATAATAATTTTTTGTTTTTAAATTTTTACTTCTTTATATAATCTTATTTTTTTTTTGATTAAAAATAAATTATTAAAATTATATTTGTCTCACTCATTATTTATTTTGTGATTGATATTTCTATAAAAAATAAACTAATAAATAATTAAAATGAATATTTAAAATTATAATGAATTCAAATTAATATGAGATTTATGATTTATTATATAAATGTATGCCGGTTTAATGTTTTGATTATTTAGTGGTTTATAGGTTTTATTTATATAATAAAAATTTAAAATTATATTTTTGATTTTTTCTGATTTTCAAAGGTTATAACCTTTGAAAATAAAATAATTTATAAAATTTTTTGAAATGTGAATACCATGTATAATTATATAAATCTTACTAATTATATATCATATAAATTCAATAAAAATAATTTTAATGATAGATATTATAATAATAATCAAAAATTAAATTAATAAACTATTATTAATAATATTAATATAAATAAAAATATATTTAAATAACACAAAATGATTCAAAATCAAATCATTATATAAATATCTAAATAATAATATTTAATTTTTAAAATTTTCCTTCTTTTTATAAGCTTATATTTTTTTTTATTAAAATAAATTATTTAAATAATATTTGTCTCGCTCGAAATTTATTTTATAATTAATTTTTCTAAAAAATTAAATGATAAATAATTAAAATTAATATTTAAAATTATAATAAATAGAAATAAAAATGAGATTTATTATTTATTAAGTAGTATATAGCTGTTAAAAGGTTTATGTATTTAGGAGTTTGGGGATTTATGAGCTTAGTGATTTAAGTAAGTAAGAATTTAGTTATCTATAATTTTTATTTAAAAAATAAAATAACAAAAAATTTATTTTTTTTATTTTTTCACATTTTCAAAGGTTATAACCTTTGAAAATATAATAATTTTAAAATTTTTTTCAAAAGTGAATATAATATTTAGTTATTAAAATCATTATATTTATATATCATATAAATTCAATATAAACATTTTTATTGATAAATATACTAATAATGATGAAAAAATAAGTTAATAAACTATTATTAATAAGATAGATATCAATTAAATTATATTTACAAAACCTAAAATGATTCAGAAGTAAAGCAAAATATATTACTATATAATATTTTTTTGTTTTGAAATTTTTTTTTCTTTTAAAAAGTTTATCTATATTATTTTGATGAAAAATAATTTATGTAAATTATATTTGTGTAACTCATAATTTATTTTCTAATTAATATTTATTAAAAATAAACAAATAAATAATTAAATTTGAATATTTAAAATTAAAATGAAAAAAAAAATGATATTTATTCTTTATTATTTTGGATATACCAGTTTAATTTAAATTAGATCCGTCTCACTAATAATTTATTTTGTAATTAATATTTCTATAAAAATAAACTGATAAATAATTAAAATAAAAATTAAAATTATACTCAATAATTAAAATAATTTATTTTGGTCTTCTCTCATCTCTAGAATGATTGCTAAAGCTCTAACCAAATTAATAGGTGTTTTAGTTTATCTCTATTATGTCTCATCATATTTGATGTTGAATCATTAGGCTATCAAAGGTAATTTGACTCATGTACGCTAACAGACTAAACCAAAGTTGTACCCCTATGTGTTGAAATAGCTAATTGTTGAGGATGCTATTTTTATTGATTATTGTAATTTCTTCTAAAATATCTCTCATGCACACAATCAAAGCAATTTTTTTAAATCATAGTTCACCTTGAAAAATATAACAACCTTGTAGTCTATTAGAACAAACTTGCCCCAGGGCAGTTTGAGCAGGGCAAGAAGTATGGCTCTTTTTCAATCAAGAATAAAAAAATTTATTTTATTGGCATGTCTAAGCCCCCTTTTTATATTTTCATGGATATGAAAAGTATCTTTTCTTTCTTTTTATATTAAATGAGTTATGTATACAAGCTCACAATACCCAAAAAGGTGTAAATTAATCATATTCAAATGTATAAAAGATTTTAATAATTGCTCAAAATATTAGCCTTTCTTATTGACACATGAGGTCACACATCAAAGGAAAAAGCCATAGTGATATTTCTAATCCCAAGAATTTTAGCTATAGAAAGTTATAAAGAGTAGTACTCGAGCTTTAACTATTTCTAGGGTCATGACTTTTGCTCTTGAGGAATGTCCAAAGTTACGATCATTCCTAGTGCAATGACTTTGCAATATAAAGATAAAATGCACAACATATGGTTATATCCAATACTGTGACCTAGTATTATAGTGATTAAATATGTATTCATGATCATTCTTAGTACCATAACAATATGTTCAACAGAGAGACACAAGTTATGGCATATTCTGATCGATATGATTTTGTGTTCTAGAGATAAAGTATACAATCATGACCATTGCTAATGCTACAATAATCTAAAGCAAGAAAGAGACTGAATCCATAACTCACCCCTTGAGTCATGACTTTGTGTTACATATACAAAAAGATAAATCTGTGACATTCCTAAAAGTTGTGAATTTCAATTTAAATTTAACACTTAGTCATTTGATTATATAAGTGCAAATCATGAGATTTAGGATTTAGGGTTTATGGGTTGGGGTTATAGTTTATGGTTTAAGGTTTAGGATTTAAAGTTTAGGGTTTGTGGTTTTTTTTTTTGGAAAATACACACTATATTTATCATTTAGGCACACAACTTACAAGAGACTAAAAAGCTGACTAATTTAGGCTAGCCCACCAAATCCTATGGACCTTAATGATTCTATGCATAAAATACATAAAAAAACATAATGGCTAATAATTCCAAGCATACGAATACAACTAAAATCACCTAGCATTCCCGGACTGCGCACTACACCCTTTCCATGCATTGAATCATTATGCGCATTGCATCTTTTCCATTTGGATTTGTCCAAGCCTTTTAGAGGAACCTGAATGATGCTCCATATTAAAACTATGCAAATATAAGATTGTGCATGTCCGTGACATGCAGCATCAACCGTTAGCCTATGTCATTGCTATGCAATGGAATACATGTAAAACTGAATACCCATAAATCCACAAGTCCATATCTACGGCACTTTGTCAATTCATTATCACCTCTGAATTCCACATTCTTTTGCTCCAATGATCCTGAAAAGAGTATCTCTTGGGTTAGAATGCTTCCTCTTTGAGCTCCAAGAAGTGGCTGTATGTTGCACCGAAAAAATATCAAAAAATATTCATGCATCGATGTGCATGTGTGATGAGGTCCATCTCATAGTCTAATTATATATGCGTACAACCAAGCTAGAATACAAGTAAAATTACAAAAGGCTATAAAGATCGGTCTTCTGCTCCTCGGAGTGTAGCATCGCCTAATGTGTATTTACAAAATGCATTAGTGGGCCCCACTAGATACTCATGGGTCCAGTTGCCCCCATTTCATGCTACACAAAGAACAAACAAGATTGTATGTGTGAGTATGTCATGATTCATCTCTACAAGTACATGGTGCATACAAAGTCAAAAATACAAATAAGACTACAAACATAAACTACAAGTTTGAATCTTTCGCTCCCGTGTGGCTGGTCTGGATTCCATTTCTTAATGGCCATGCTTGGTGATGCTTCCGATTTTTCTGGCTCTATAATTAATCATGGATTACTGGCTACTCCTTTTGGGCCATGGTTGGGTGGCCCTCTATGCGGCCTGATTGGGCTAGTGGAACCAACTCCTACATATTCCAGGGTTTACTCCCAACCACTTTTCTCGGTCTCGTCAGTTGTCTGAATGTTATCATCCCAGCTTGCTAGTGGGGCTGTCTACTAGCTGGTGGCATATACTT
The DNA here is from genome assembly GCA_029783825.1 of Sapria himalayana. Taxonomy (NCBI): domain Eukaryota; kingdom Viridiplantae; phylum Streptophyta; class Magnoliopsida; order Malpighiales; family Rafflesiaceae; genus Sapria; species Sapria himalayana. The sequence continues at coordinate 15,967 of JAREIK010003758.1, read as the reverse complement.
CTGGCTGTTTCTAGCACTTGCTAGCCCCTCTAAATGCTACACCAAAATGGACAAAAATATGTGCACGTGTGTACTATTGTCCGTCGCTATGTGTGCATGGTGCAGCAGTATTAGGTTTTTGTGTTAAGTAATTTAAGTATTTAGGTATTTTTTGGTTTATAGGTTTTATTTAAATAATTAAATAACAAAAAAATTATTTTTATGATTTATTCTCATTTTTAAGGTTATAACCATTGAAAATATTATTATTTTTAATTTTTTTTTTAAATGTTAATACAATATTTTATTATAATAATCATACAAATTAAATATCTTGTAAATTCAATATAAATAATTTTATTGATCGATATTATAATACTGATCATAAAATAGATTAATAAACTATTATTAATAAGATAGATATTAATTAAAGTATATTTGCAAAACCAAAAATGATTCAAAATCAAAGTAAAATATATTACTAAATAATAATTTATTATTTTTAAATTTTTGATTCTTTCTTTAAGCTTATAAATTTTGTTGATGTAGATAAATTATTTAAATTATATTTGTCTCATTTATAATCTTATTTTGCAATTAATATATATATAAAAATAAACTACTAAATAATTAAAATGAATATTAAAATTATAATGAATACAAATAAAAATGAGATTCATGACTAATTATTTAGGGTATACCAGTTTAATGGTTAATGTATTTCGGAGTTTAGGAGTTTAGTGATTTAAGTTTTTATGCATTTAGTAGTTTACATGTTTTATTTAAATAATGAAATAACAGAAAAATTATTTTTCGAATTTTTTATCAATTTTGATGGTTATAACCTTTATAAATATAATAATTTTTAAATTTTTTTCAAATGTGTATACAATATTTAGTTATAATAAACTTAATAATTATATATCATGTATATTATAAATAAACAATATTATTAATAGATATTAATAAACTAAATATAAATATAAATATAATAATGATCAAAAAATCAATTAATTAACTATTATTTATTGAAAGATATTTATATATTATTTATAAATACTTAAACCTTTCAAGATGGTTTAAATGTTTAAGTATTTAAGGGTTTTTGGGTTTAGGAGTTTAATGATTTAAGCATTTAGGCATTTAGTAGTTTTTAGGTTTTATATAAACAATAAAATAACAAAAACTTTATTTTTGTGATTTTATCTCATTTTCAATGATGATAACCTTTAAAAATATAATAATTTTTAAATTATTTTTAAATGTAAATATAATATTTAGTTATAATAATCTTTATAATTATATATCATATAATATCAATATAAACAATTTTATTGATAAATATTCTAATAATGATCAAAAAATAAATTAATAATCTATTATTAATAAGATAGATATCAATTTTAATATAATTAAAAAAACTAAAATGATTAAGAAACAAAGCAAAATATATTACTATATAATAATTTTTTGTTTTGAATTTTTTTTATTTTAAAAAGTTTATCTATATTTTTTTGACGAAAAAAAATTATATAAATTATATTTGTCTTACTCAATTTATTCTCTAATTAATAATTATATAAAAATAAACGAATAAATAATTAAAATGAATATTTTAAATTATAATGAAAAAAATAATATTGAGATTTATTATTTATTATTTAGGGTATGTCGGTTTAAAATGATTATCTATTTAGGGTTTTCTAGATTTAGGAGTTATTGATTTAAGTATTTAGCCATTTAGTGGTTAATAGGATTTATTTAAACAATGAAATAACAACAAAATTTATTTTTGTTATTTTTTCACATTTTCAAAGGTTATAACATTTGAAAATATAATAATATTAAATTTTTTTTAAAATGTGAATAAAATATTTAGTAATATTAATTATTATAATTATATATAATATAAACTAATTATAAATAATTTTATTGATAGATATGATATCAATTATCAAAAAATAAATTAATAAACTATTATTAATATGATAGATATAAAATAAAATATAATTACAAAACCTAAAATGATTCAAAATTAAAGTAAAATTTATTACTAAATAATAATTTTTTGTTTTTAAATTTTTAATTCTTTTTATAAGATTATATTTTTTTTTATTAAAAGTAAATTATTAATATTATATTTGTCTGACTAATTAATTATTTTTTAATTAATATATATATAAAAAATAAACTAATAAATATTTAAAATGAATATTTAAAATTATTATAAATACAAATTAAAATGAGTTTTACGATTTATTATTGCCGTATATGTAATTTATTTTTTGATATTATGTTTGTATAACCAAATATTTTTTCTTTTTTAATATTTTCATGTAAGTGCAGGAAAGGAAATATTAAGAGGCCAGGGATTCAGTAGTAGCACAATAACGGAGGTCTCGCTGACCAGACAGTTGACCAAAATTGGAGTAGAGCCTGACCCGTCTCATGATCCGACCCACTCTGGTTAAATGAACCGAGAGAAATTTTAATATAAAATTTTTTGTAATTTTATTTTTGGGTGGCTGTTTTTGGATCCGTGGAACTGTTTAACGTCTCTCTCTTCTCTCTATGTGATTTATCGCGACTATTCTATGTGCTGTATACTAAAAGACATTTTTTTGCTTTAATCTATAACGCAAAAGCATTTTCTGGTGGATTTAGCTCGTCGTACTAAGCAACTAGCGAACCACGTTATTTTCGGTGTTTATTTCTCGTTTTTTGATTCTACCATAGATGGTTGCTGAATTGGGATATATATTTTGCTTGTTTTCTGTTGTTTCTGTGTTTCTGTATCTCAATCTCACTACCGTGGAAATACAATTGCCCAACAATTATATATTGTATACCAGTTTATTGGATCGATTATTTAGGGGTTTTGTCATTTAGTAGTTTAGAAATTTATATATTTAGGCATTTAGTGGTATATAGGTTTTATTTATATAATAAAAATAAAAATTTTTTTTTGATTTCTTTTAGATTTTCAAAGGTTATAACCTTTAAAAATAAAATAATTTTTAAAATCTTTTGAAATGTGAATACGATGTATAATTATATTAATCTTACTAATTATATATCATATAAATCCAACATAAATAATTTTAATGATAGATATATAATAATGATCAAAATTTAAATTAATAAACTATTATTAATAATATTAATATTAATTAAAATATATTTACATAACACAAAATGATCAAAATCAAAAAAATATATATATTACTAAATATTAATATTTAATTTTTAAAATTTTCCTTATTTTTATTAGCTTATATTTTTTTATGATTAAAAATAAATTATTTAAATAATATCTGTCTCGCTCGAAATTTATTTTGTAATTAATTTTTCTAAAAATTAAAATATAAATAATTAAAATGAATATTTAAAATTATAATAAATAGAAATAAAAATGAGATTTATTATTTATTAAGTTGTATACAGCTGTTATAAGGTTTATGTATTTAGGGGTTTCGGGATTTATGAGCTACTATTTTAAGTAAGTAAACATTTAGTGGTCTATAGGTTTTATTTAAAAAAGAAATAACATAAAATTTATTTTTTGTATTCTTTCTCATTTTTTAAGATTATAACCTTTGAAAATATAATAATTTTTAATTTTTTTTTCAAAAGTGAATATAATATTTTTTTATAATAATCATAATAATTATATATCATATAAATTAAATACAAACAATTTTATTGATATATATTCTAATAATTGTCAAAAAAAAATTAAAAATCTTTTATGAATAAGATTGATATTACTTAAAATATAATATCAAAACCTAAAATGATTCAAAAGCAAAGCAAAATATATAACTAAATAATAATAATTTGTTTTTAAATTTTTATTCTTATTATAAGCTTATCTATTTTTTGATGAAAAATAATTTTTATAAATTATATTTTTAACTCATAATTTATTTTATAATTAATATATATATTTCAATAAAAAAACATAACAATCAAAATGAATTTTTTTAATTATAATGAAAACAAATAAAAATGAGATTTAATAATTATTATTTATGGTATATCGGTTTAAAAAATTATTTATATAGGGGTATCGGGACTTTGTAGTTTAGTGATTTAAGTGTTTAGGCATTTAGTGAATTATAGGTTTTATTTAAACAATGAAATAACAAAAAAATATATTTTTTTATTTTTTCACATGTTCAAATGTTATAATCTTTGAAAATATAAAAATTTTAAAACTTTTTTCAAAAGTGAATACAATATTTAGTTATAATAATTACTAAATTTATATATCATATAAATTCAATATAAACATTTATATTGATAAATATTCTAATAATTATCAAAAAACAAATGAATAATCTATTATTAATAAGTTAGATATCAAATAAAATATAATTACAAACCCTAAAATGATTCAGAAACAAAGCAAAATATATTACTATATAATATTTTTTTTGTTTTTAAATTTTTTTTATTTTATTAAGTTTATCTATATTTTTTTATTGAAAAATAATTTATATAAAATATATTTTTCTAACTTATAATTTATTTTGTATTTAATATTTATATAAAAATAAACAAATAAATAATTAAAATGAATATATAAAATTATAATGAAAAAAATAAAAATGAGATTTATTATTTATTATTTAGAATATACATGTTTAAAAAATTTTTCAATTTAGGGTTTTCGATATTTAGAAGTTATTGATTTAAGTATTTAGGCATTTAATGGTTTATAGGTTTTATTCAAACAATTAAATAACAAAAAATTTATTTTTCATATTTTTTCAAATTTTCAAAGGTTATAACATCTGAAAATATAATAATTTTAAAATTTTTTAATAATGTGAATACAATATTTAGTAATAATAAATATTATAACTATATATATTATGAACTAAATATAAACAATTTTATTGATAGATAAGATATCAATTATCAAAAAATACATTAATAAAATATTATTAATATGATAGATATAAATTAAAATATAATTAAAAAACCTAAAATGATTCAAAATCAAAGTAAAATTTTTTACTAAATAATAATTTTTTTTTAGTTTTTGCATCATTTTATAACCTTATATGTTTTTTTGATAAAAAATATATTATTTAAATTATATTTGTATCATTCATAAATTATTTTGTAATTAATATTTCTATAAATTATTTAAATTATATTCAAGGTTTAAGAGTTTAAAGGTTTAAGTATTTAGGGGCTTAGGGGTTTAGGAGTTTAGAGATTTATGTGTTTGGGCATTTAATTGTTTATAAGTTTTATTTAAACAATGATATAACAAAAAATTTATTTTTGTTATTTTTATCATTTTTGAAGGTTATAACCTTTGAAAATATAATAATTTATAAATTTTTTTTATGTAAATACTATATTTAGTTATGATAATCTCAATAATTATATATCATGTTAATTCAATATAAATAATTATATTGATAGATATTATATTAATGATCAAAAAATAAATTAATTAACTATTATTAAATAGATAGATATTTTTTAAAATATATTTGCATAACGTAAATTTATTCAATATCAAAATAAAATATAATAGTAAATAATAATTTTTTTGATGTTTTGCTTATTTTTATAAGTTTATATTTTTTGTTATTAAAAGGAAATTATTTAAATTATATATGTCTTCCACATAATTTATTTTTAATTTATAATTCTATAAAAATAAACTAAGAAATAATTAAAATATATATTTAAAATTATAATGAATACAAATAAAATTGAGATTTATTATTTATTATTTATTATTCAGGATATAATAGTTTAATGGTTTAAGTATTTAAATGTTTTGGGGTATAGTGATTTAAGTGTTTAGGCTTTTAGTGATTTATAGATTTTATTTAAAGAATAAAAAAATAAAAACTTAATTTTTTTGATTTTTTTTTATTTTTTAAGGTTATAACCTTTGAAAATATAATAATTTTTAATTTTTTTTAAATATTAATATAAAATTTAGTTATAATATTCTTAATTATTATATATAATGTAAACTCAAAATAAATAATTTTATTAATAGATATTATAATAATGATCAATATAATATTAATAAATTATTATTATTAAGAATGATATAAATATATTACAAAATAAAATATTTTTGTTTTTAAAATTTTGCCTCTTTTTATAAGCATATATATTTTTTTTGATAAAAAATAAATTATTTAAAATAAATCTATCTTACTAATAATTTATTGTGTAATTAATATTTCTATAAAAATAAACTGATAAATAATTAAAATAAAATTTAAATTACACTTAATAAAAATTAAAATGAGATTTATGATTTATTATTAATGTATACCAATTTAATAGTTTAAGTATTTATAAGTTTTGTCATTTAGGAGTTTAGCGATTTATGTTTTTAGGCATTTAGTGGTTTATAGGTTTTATTTAAACAATAAAATAATAAAAAAAAATTTGTAATTTTTTGTCATTTTCATAGGTTATAACCTTTGAAAATATAATAATAATTAAAATTTTTTGTCATTTTCATATAAATTCAATATGAACAATTTTATTGATAGATATTATAATAATGATCAAAAATTAAATTAATAAACTATTAATAATAATATAAATATTAATTAAAAAATATTTACAAAACCCAAATTGATTCAAAATTATAGTAAAATATATTTTTGGATTACAATTTTTAAATTTTAAATTTTTATTCTTTATAAGCATATATATTTTTTAAATTATATTTGTCTCACTCATAATTTATTTTGTAATAAATATTTTTATAAAAATAAACTAATAAATAATTAAAATGAATATTTAAAATTATAATAGATAGAAATAAAAATTAGATTTATTATTTATTATGTATAATATATCGGTTTAATGGTTATTGTATTTAGGCAATACGGTGTCTAGGAGTTTACTTATTTAACTGTGTATGCATTTAGTAGTTTATAGGTTTTATTTAAAAAATAAAAAAACAAAAAATTTAATTTTATTATTTTTTGATATTTTCAAAGGTTATAACTTTAGAAAATATAATAATTTTTAAATTTTTTTCAAAAGTGAATTCAATATTTAGTTATAATAATCATTATATTTATATATCAGATTAATTCAATATAAACTATTTTATTGATAAATATTCTAATAATGATCAAAAAATAAAATAATAATCTATTATTAATAAGATAGATATCAATTATAATATAATTACAAAACCTAAAATGATTCAGAAGCAAAGCAAAATATATTACTATATATTAATTTTTTGTTTTGAAATTTTTTTTTCACTTTAAAAGTTTATCTATATTATTTTGATGAAAATTAATTTATATAAATTATATTTGTGTAACTCATAATTTATTTTATAATTAATATTTATATAAAAATAAACAAATAAATAATTAAATTTGAATATTTAAAATTAAAATGAAAAAAAAATGAGATTTATTCTTTATTATTTAGGATATACCAGTATAAATTAAATTAGATCTGTCTCACTAATAATTTATTTTGTAATTAATATTTCTATAAAAATAAACTGATAAATAATTAAAATAAAAATTAAAATTATACTGAATAATTAAAATAATTTATTTTGTTCCTCTCTCAACTCTAGAATGATTGCTAAAGCTCTAACCAAAATAATAAATGCTTTTACCCCATTTCTATTGTGTCTCATCATATTTGATGTTTAATCAATGGGCTATCAAAGGTAATTTGACTCATGTATGCTAAAAGACTAAACCAATATGCACCCCTATGTGTTGAAATAGCTAGTTTTTGAGGATGCTATTTATATTGATTATTGTAATTTCTTCTAAAATATCTTTCATGCACACACTCATAGCAATTTTTTTAAAACATAGTTCACCTCTAAAAAAATAACAACCTTGTAGCCTATTTGAACAAACTAGCCCCAGGGTGGTTTGGGCAAGGAAAGGTGTAAATGAATCATATTCATATGTATAAAAGGTTTTAATCATTGCTCAAAATATTAGCCTTGCAAATTGACACTTGAGGGCACAAATCAAAGGAAAAAGCCATTGTGATGTTTCCAAACCCAAGAATTTTAGCGATAGAAAGTTATAAAGAGTAGTACTTGAGCTTTAACTATTTCTAGGGTCATGACTTTTTCTCTTGAGGAATGTCAAAAGTTACAATCATTACTAGTGCAATGACTTTGCAATATAAAGATAAAATGCAGAAACTATGATCTTATCCAATACTGTGACCTAGTATTATTGTGATTAAATATGTATTCATGATCATTCTTAGTGTCATAACAATATGTTCAACAGAGAGACATAAGTTATGGCATATTCTCATCGATATGATTTTGTGTTCTAGTGACAAAATATACAATCATGACCATTGCTAATGCTACAATAATCTAAAGCAAGAAAGAGACTGAATCCATAACTCATCTCTTGAGTCATGACTTTGTGTTATATATACAAAAAGATAAATCTGTGACATTCCTAAAAGTTGTGAATTTCAATTTAAATTTAACACTTAGTCATTTGATTATAAAAGTGCAAAACATGAGATTTAGGATTTAGGGTTTATGGGCTGGGGTTATAGTTTATGGTTTAAGGTTTAAGGTTTAGGATTTAAAGTCTAGGGTTTATAGTTTTTTTCTTGTTTTTTTTTTCGAAAATACACACTATATTTATTATTTTGGCACACAACTTATAAAAGACTAAAAAGCTGACTAATTTAGGCAAGCCCACCAAATCCTATGGACGTTAATGATTCATATGCATAAAATACATAAAAAATCATAATGCCTAATAATTCCAAGCGTACGAATACAAATAAAATCACTTGGAATTCCCGGACTTCAGAGTTGGCATCGAGTCATTATGCACACTGCATCCTTTCCATTCGGATTTGTCCAAGACTTTGAAGGAACCTGAATGATGCACCATATTAAAACTATGCAAATATAAGATTGTGCATGTGTCTGACATGCAACATCAAGCATTTGCCTATGTCATTGCTATGCAATTAAATACATATAAAACTGAATACCCATAAATCCACAAGTCCATATCTACGGCACTTTGTCAATTCATTCTCACCTCTAAATTCCACATTATTTTCTTACAAGGATCCTTAAAATAGTATCTCTTCGGTTAGAATGCTTCCTCTTCGAGCTCCAAGAAGTGGTTGTATGATGCACCGATGAAATATCAAAAAATATGCATGCATCGGTGTGAATGTGTGATGAGGTCCATCTCATAGTATAATTATCTACGCATACAACCAAGCTAGAATACAAGTAAAATTAAAAAATGCTATAAATATGGGTCTTTTGCTCCTTGGAGTGTAGCATCGCCTAATGTGTATTTACAAAATGCAATAGTAGGCCCCACTTAGAGATACTCATGGGTCCAGTTGCCCTCATTGCATGCTACATAGAGAACAGACAAGATTGTGTGTGTGAGTATGTCATGATCCATTTCTACAAGTACATGGTGCATACAAAGTCCGAAATAACAATAAGACTACAAACATAAACTACAAGTTTGAATCTTTCGCTCTCGTGTAGTAGGTATGGACTCCATTGCTTACTGGCCCTGCTTGGTGATCCTTCGGATTTTTCTGGCTCTCCAATTAATCATGGATTACCCGCTACTCCTGTTGGGCGACAGTTGGGTGGCCCTCTATGCTGCCTGATAAGGCTAGTGGGACCCACTCCTAGCGACTCCTGTGTTTACTCCCTACGACTTTGTTCGATCTCATCAGTTGTCTGAATGTTATCATCCCGGCTTGCTAGTGGGGACCTCTACAAGCTGGTGGCCCATATTTCTGGCTGCTTTTAGGACCTGCTGGCCCCTCTAAGTGCTACACCAAAATGGACAAGAATATGTGCACGTGTGTACTATTGTCCGTCGCTATGTGTGTGTGGTGCACCAGTATCAGGGTTTAGGAGTTTAGTAATTTAAGTATTTAGGTATTTTGTGGTTTATAGGTTTTATTTAAATAATTAAATAAAAAAAATTATCTTAATGATTTTTTCTCATTTTAAATGTTATAACCATCGAAAATATTATAATTTTTAATTTTTTTTCAAATGTTAATACAATATTTAATTATAATAATCATACAAATTAAATAACATGTAAATTTAATATAAATAATTTTATTGATGGATATTATAATACTGATCATAAAATAGATTAATAAACTATTATTTAATAGATATATATTAATTAAAATATATTTGCAAAACCTAAAACGATTCAAATTCAAAGTAAAATGTATTACTAAATAATAATTTTTTATTTTTAAATCTTTGATTCTTTTTATAAGCTTATAAATTTTTTTGATGAAGATAAATTATTTAAATTATATTTGTCTCATTCATAATTTTATTTTGCAATTAATATTTTTATAAAAAAAACTAATAAATAATTAAAATGAATATTAAAATTATAATGAATACAAATAAAAATGAGATTTATGATTAATTATTCAGGGTATACCGGTTTAATGGTTTAAGTATTTAAGAGTTTAGGAGTTTAGTGATTTAAGTTTTTAGGCATTTAGTAGTTTATATGTTTTATTTAAATAATGAAATAACAAAAAATTATTTTTCGAACTTTTTATCAATTTTGATGGTTATAACCGTTATAAATATAATAATTTTTAAATTTTTTCAAATGTGAATACAATATTTAGTTATAATAAACTTAATAATTATATATCATGTATATTATAAATAAACAATATTATTAATAGATATTAATAAACTAAATATAATTATAAATATAATAATCATCAAAAAATCAATTAATTAACTATTATTTATTGAAAGATATTTATATATTATTTATAAATACTTAAAACTTTCAAGATGGTTTAAATGTTTAAGTATTTAAGGGTTTTGGGGTTTAAGAGTTTAATGATTTAAGCATTTAGGCATTTAGTAGTTTATAGGTTTTATATAAACAATAAAATAACAAAAAATTTATTTTTGTGATTTTATCTCATTTTCAATGATGATAACCTTTAAAAATATAAAAATTTTTAAATTATTTTCAAATGTAAATATAATATTTAGTTATAATAATCTTTATAATTATATATCATGTAAATTCAATATAAACAATTTTATTGATAAATATTCTAATAATGATCAAAAAATAAATTAATAATCTATTATTGATAAGATAGATATCAATTAAAATATAATTACAAAACCTAAAATGATTCTGAAGGAAAGCAGAATATATTACTATATAATAATTTTTTATTTTGAATTTTTTTTTTCTTTTAAAAAGTTTATCTATAATTTTTTGATGAAAAATAATTTATATAAATTATTTTTGTCTAGCTCAATTTATTTTGTAATTAATATTTATATATAAATAATAAAATAAATAATTAATATAAATATTTAAAATTATAATGAAAAAAATGAGATTTATTATTTATTATTTAGGGATACTATTTTAATTTAAATTAGATCTATCGCACTAATATTTTATTTTGTAATTAATATTTTTATAAAAATAAACTAATAAATAATTAAAATAAAAATTTAAAATTATTCTGAATAAAAATTAAAATGAGATTTATGAATTATTATTAATGTTTACCTATTTAATGGTTTAAGTATTTATTGGTTTTGTCGTTTAAAAGTTTAGCGATTTATGTTTTTAGGCATTTAGTGGTTTATAGGTTTTATTTAACCAATGAAATAAGAAAAAAAATATTTTTGATATTTTTTCACATTTTCAAAGGTTATAACCTTTGAAAATATAATAATTTTAAATTTTTTTAAAAATGTGAATATAATATTTAGTAATAATAATCATTATAATTATATATAATATAAACTAAATATAAACAATTTTATTGATAGATATGATATCAATAATCAAAAAATAAATTAATATGCTATTATTAATATGATAGATATAAATTAAAATATAATTAAAAAAGCTAAAATGATTCAAAAACAATGTAAAATTTATTACTAAATAATAATTTTTGTTTTTTAGTTTTTACTACTTTTTATAATTTTATATAATTTTTTGATTAAAAGTAGATTATTTAAATTATATTTGTATCACGCATAATTTTTTTTGTAATTAATATTTCAATATATTTTTTAAATTATATTTAAGGTTTACAAGTTTAAAGGTTTAAGTATTTAGGGGCTTAGGGGTTTAAAAGTTTAGAGATTTATGTGTTTAGGCATTTAATGGTTTATAAGTTTTATTTAAACAATGATATAACAAAAAATTTATTTTTGTTATTTTTTATCATTTTTGAAGGTTATAACTTTTGAAAATATAACAATTTTTAAATTTTTTTATATGTGAATACTATATTTAGTTATGATAATCTTAATAATTATATATCATGTAAATTCAATATAAATAATTATATTGATAGATATTATATTAATGATAAAAAAATAAATTAATATACTATTATTAATTAGAAACATTTTATTTAAATTATATTTGCAAAACATAAATTTATTCAAAATCAAATTAAAATATATTACTAACTAATAATTTTTTTGATGTTTTGCTTCTTTTAATAAGTTTATATTTTTTTTATTAAGAGTAAATTATTAAAATTATATTTGTCTTCCTCATAATTTATTTTTAATTTATAATTCTATAAAAATAAACTAATAAATAATTAAAATGAATATTTAAAATTATAATGAATACAAATAAAATAGAGATTTATTATTTATTATTTTGGATAAACTAGTTTAATGGTTTAAGTATTTAGGTGTTTTTGGGTTAAGTGATTTAAGTATTTAGGCCTTTAGTGATTTATAGTTTTTATTTAAAGAATTAAAAAATTAAAAATTTAATTAATGATTTTTTTTAATTTTTAAAAGTTATAACCTTTGAAAGTATAATAATTTTTAATTTTTTGTTAAAAAATAAATTATTTAAAATAGATCTCTCTCACTAATAATTTATATTGTAATTAATATTTCTATAAAAATAGACTGATAAATAATTAAAATAAAAATATAAAATTATAGTTAATAAAAATTAAATTGAGATTAATGATTTTTTATTAATGTACACCTATTTAATGGTATAAGTATTTAGAGATTTTGTCATTTAGGAGTTTAGCAATTTATGTTTTTTGGAATTTAGTGGTTTATATATTTTATTTAAACAATAAAATAACGAAAAAAATTGTAATTTTTTCTCATTTTCCTAGGTGATAAACTTTGAAAATATAATAATATTTAAAATTTTTTGAAATGTGAATACAATATTTAGTTATTTTAATATTAATAATTATTTATCTTATAATTCAATATAAACAATTTTATTGATAGATAAGATAATAATGATCAAAAATTAAATTAATAAACTTTAATTAATAAGATAAATATTAATTAAAAAATATTTACAATACACAAATTGATTCAAGATTAAACTATAATATATTACTGTATAATAATTTTTAATTTTTAAATTTTTACTTCTTTTATAAGAGTAAATATTTTTTTTGATTAAAAATAAATTATTTAAAATATATTTGTCGCACTCATAATTTATTTTGTAATAAATTTTTTATAAAAATAAACTAATAAATATTTAAAATCAATATTTAAAATTATAATAAATAAAATAACAATTAGATTTATTAATTATTATGTAGTATATAGATGTTTAATCGTTTATGTATTTAGATGTTTACTGATTTACCTATATATACATTTCCTGGTTTATATGGTTTATTTAAAAAATAAAATAACAAAAAATTTATTTTTGTTATTTTTTGATATTTAAAAGGTTATAACCTTCAAAAATGAGAAAAAATAACAAAAATACTTTTTTTTATTTTATTTTTTAAATAAAACCTATCAACCACTAAATGACTAAATACTAAAATGACTAAACTCCTAATTCCCAGAGCTCATAATTCTCATTTTTATTAGTATTCATTATAATTTTAAATATTCATTTTATTTAATTATCAATTTATTTTTATAGAGATATTAATTACAAAATAAATTATTAGTTAGATAGATATAATTTAAATATTTTATTTTTCATCAAAAAAAATATATATGCTTATAAAATAAAGCAAAATTTTTAATATAAAAAATTATTTTTTATTAATATATCTTATTTTGATTTTGAATCATTTTAGATTTTACAATTATATTTTAATTTATATCATTCTTATTAATACTAGTTTATTAATTAATTTATTGATCATTATTATAATATTTATTAATAAAATTATTTATATTTAGTTAACATTATATAAAATTATTAAGATTATTATAACTAAATATTATATTCATATTTAAAAAAAATTAAAAATTATTATATTTTGAAATGTGATAACCTTCAAAAATTAAAAAAAAATCAAAAAATTAAATTTTTTGTTTTTTCATTCTTTAAATAAAAACTATAAATCACTAAAGGACTCAACAATTAAATCACTAAACTCCTGACAAAACACCTAAATACTTAAACCATTAAATGGGTATATTCTGAATACTAAATAATAAATCTCAATTTTATTTGTATTCATTATAATTTTTAATATTCATTTTAATTATTTATTAGTTTATTATTATAGAATTATAAATTACAAAATAAATTATAAGTAAGACAAATATAATTTAAGTAATTTATTTTTAAAAACAAAAATATAAACTTATAAAAAAAGCAAAATATTAAAAAAAATTATTATTTATTAAGATATTTTACTTTGATTTTGAAATAATTTAGGTTTTGCAAATATATTTTAAATAATATCTATCTTATTAAAAATAGTTTATTAATTTTTTTTTGATCATTATTATAATATCTAGCAATGTAATTATTTATATTGAATTTAAATGACTTATAATTATTAAGATTATTATAACTTAATATTATATATACATATTAAAAAATTTAAAAATTATTATATTTTCAAATGTTATAACATTTGAAAATGTAAAAAAATATCAAAAATAATTTTTTTGTTATTTCATTGTTTAAATAAAAGCTATAAACCACTAAATGCCTAAAAAACATAAATTGCTCAACTTCTAAATGACAAAACCTCTAAATACGTAAACCATTAAACTGGTATACATTAATAATAATTCATAAATCTCATTTAAATTTTTATTCAGTATAATTTTAAATTTGTATTTTAATATTTTAACAGATTATTTTTTTTTAGAAATAGTAATTACAAAATAAATTATTAGTAAGACATATTAATTAAAATTAGACTGGTATACTCTAAATAATAAATAATAAATCTTAATATTATTTTTTTCATTATAATTGTGAATATTCATATTAATTATTTATTTGTTTATTTTTATATAAATATTAATTAAAAAATAAATTATGAGTTAGAAAAATATAATTTATACAAATTAATTTTCATCAAAAAAATATGGATAAACTTTTTAGAAGAAAATAAAATTTTAAAACAACAAATTATTATATAATAATATCTTTTGATTTCTTCTGAATCATTTTAGGTTTTTTTATTATAGTTTAATTGATTTCTATCTTATTAATAATAGATTATTAATTTTTTTAATCATTATTATAATATTTATCAATAAATTGTTTATATGAATTATATGATATATAAATATAATGATTATTATAACTATATATTGAATTCACTTTTGATAAAAATTTTAAAATTATTATATATTCAAGGTTATAACCTTGAAATATCAAAAAATAATAAAATAAATATTTTGTTTATTTTATTTTTAAATAAACCTATAAACCACTAAATGCATAATAGTTAAATCAGTAAACTCCTAAGACCGTATGCCTAAATAGATAAACCATTAAACTGCTAATTCTACTTAAAAATTAATAAATCTAATTTTTATTTCAATTTATTATATTTTTAAATATTCATTTTAATTATTTATAACTTTATTTTTATAGAAATATTTATTACAAAATAAATTATGAGTGCGACAAATATAATTTAAATAATTTAATTTTAATCAAAAAAATATACCGCTCATAAAAGAAGT